>VHIU01000577.1:0-100000 GCA_010577795.1 Isatis tinctoria
CTTTGGCTCCAATTCTACTCGATTTCACAATCAAAGCCTTTCCCCAATTTCCAGACCTAATTTCTAGACATTAGTTTCTAGACCTAATGTCTTCTAGATTTCCAACCCATCGATTCCGTCAACCATGTCAGATCCGCCGTCATCGTCTTGTCTTCTCCATTCGTTTTCCATTCCACAGTTCAGAGACACAGAGCTACAATACCTGAGTTTGTTAAGGTATCTTACTATCTTATGTGGTGTGACAGTTTGCTTGTTGGGTCATGGTTGTATCTTGTTGAATTACGGGTCTTTTTTCCGGATTCCTACTTTATCCTTGCTTTTCGATATGTAAATTTTCGAGAAGTTTTGATGAATTCTTTTGTTTTACTTCTCAGTTGGCGAATCTTTATTTACGCAGGTTTTACCGTCGCCGTTGTCTCCGCCTTCAATGCACTCACCGGTGGTTCAGAAACCGCAGCCGCAGCGGCAATAGAACCAGTCGTTAGCTTCTCATTTCCATATCTATCCGGTTAGAAAGCATTAATTTCGATTTTATCTATTTCCCTTGGGTTTGATTTATGTTCTTCTTTAATGGCTGTGATTTTGCAGTTGATAGAGAAATTATCGATAGATGTGAGAGTCGAAACTCACACTGTCAAAACTTATAATTTATGGGGGCTCGAAAATTCTATTTTAAAAGAACTCAAGGACCGAAAATGCAAAAAAGATATTTTATTGATATTTTTCGGAGTACAAGAATATTAGCAAAAGCTTTAATAAGTCTTATAATGCTAAAGCTCTTAATACTCGAATTTTGGATGATCTGAACCTAGTACAAGCGTCTATATTTATACTAGGAGACTTAGGAGGCTAAAACTCTTTCTGGGCGATGCGGGACAAAGTTCCTTCCTTCCAGCCGCCGACCTAGTCTTTTAGGCCCGATTCCCAGCCCGAAATCTTCAGCAGCCCGTCATATAATCTGATCCTGGTCCGGCTCGATTTTGATGAACAGTACCCGGTAAACAGTAAACCGTGAATAGTAATCCGAGGTATTGTAATCTGTGAATAGTAAACCGGATCTCGATTAAGCGTAAATTGATTTTTCGGTTAACTCTTTCTGGGGATGAATAGTGTTTCGTGAACAGTATTTCAACGTTTTTTCCCGCGCGAATAGTGTTCCAAGCATTTCTACGATTTTTGAGATCGAGCCGCCCGTTTTTCTCCTCGAACCTTCAGCCGCCCGCTTCGTGTTGATGTCCAACTGCCCATTCTCTGCCTTGTGTTCATGGGCGGCTGGCCAAGGTCCATGGGCGGCTGGCCAAAGTCCGTGGGCGGCTGGCCAATGCTCGTGGGCGGCTGGCCAATGCTCGTGGGCGGCAGGCCAAAACTCGGGATCAGAACGTGCAGACGCCTTGCCTTGGGTTGATCGGAGCCCGGGATTATGCTCGAAGGAAGAATGATGGGCGGCTGGACTGGCTCAGGATAAGTCCAGCCGCCATGCACTGACTGAAGCATGATGGGCGGCTGAAGCGTGATGCTCGGGATAACTTCAGCCGCCGTGCACTGATTGAGAAGATGATGGGCAGCTGAAGCATGATGCTCGGGATAAGTTCAGCCGCCATGTCGCTCTATGGAGTGAAGGAATTTGTACAGGTTTTAATCTTATTAAAAAAAACCTAGAGCAAATTCTAAGCCACGGATCATGTTTCAATTGAATCTATATCAGATCTCGAGTATACATGGAGATTAAGCAGCGGAAGATGTTAGGTAATCGAGATCAGGAAGCGCCTCAAGTGCTGCGCCTCTACAGAAGTCCACACGCACACAAACTGGACGACAGGGATGCTAGTGCCTTCACGAACGATTCGCCTTGGGTTTCTCTCTGCGTTTCTCTGACGACCAGGAACTTCTCTTATGTCTCAAGTCGTGCCCTATATCCTATATATAGGCGACTTAAAGAAACCTAGTTGACCGATGGACCGACTTGATTTCAATTAAATCAAAATCCGGTTTCTGATCCCGAGTGGTGTCGATCGACACTAACCATTGGTGTCGATCGACACCCTCACAGAAACTTGATATTAACGTATATCTTATATACGTTGATCATGATCATTACTCTAATGATCAAACCCAATTCATATTATCCAGTTTGCTTAGGTGTGTGACCCTATAGGATCATATGGTAATGGTAATGAGTTCATAACTCATAAGTTATAAGCGGCTTCTAGCAAAACATTATAACCGTCCAATATCATATGATTGTCTTATCTCGACATCACGACTCTACTAGAGTAAATACAAGTATGATTTCAGGACATTCCCTTCATGGAGGATGATGGACGGCTGAACCATTATGCTTGGGTTAAGTTCAGCCACCGTGCACTGATTGAGACATGATGGGCTGCTGAAGCGTGATGCTCGGGATAAGTTCAGCCGCCGTGCAATGATTGAGAAGATGAAGGGCGGCTGAAGCATGATGCTCGGGAAATGTTCAGCCGCCGTGCAATGATTGAGAAGATGACGGGCGGCTATGAAGCTCGGGACAAGTTCAGCCGCCGTGCAATGATTAAGAAGATGATGGGCGACTGAAGCATGATGCTTGGGACAAGTTCAGCCGCCGGGCACTGATTGAAAAGATGATGGGCGGCTGAAGCATGATGCTCCGGACAAGTTCAGCCGCCGTGCGCTGATTGAGAAGATGATGGGCGGCTGAAGCATGATGCTCGGGACAAGTTCAGCCGTTTGATCTTGATCTTGAGTTCTCGTTCTATCAATCTCCGAGTGGGGATTTTGACCCCAACAGTTAGCCCCCAACTCTTTGCTTTCGTAGTCCGAAGCAATGAGTTTCGAGCTGAGAGTTTATCAGGATTGATGGAACAGGAAGGCAACTAATATTTCCGTTCGTCCGTTCATCCGTTCTGTTTTTAATGTCTTGTTAGAGATGAGTGTTGTCCCATCGCTTCTGCATGGGAGTTCGTGTCGTCTTTGCTATATCATGGGATGGCTTCTTCTTCATTCTTCACAACTTCACTTCTTTCCCCAAGTTCTCCTTTGAAATTTTTTTCTAAGTATTGTTCTTCTTTGTTTGATATGGTTGGGCAATCGCGAACTCCTCTCGAGTTTAATCTGGACGCGATGCTGGACTGTACCATCGATTTCGATTACTGTCCGGAGCAAGACGCGGGATTTGTGGATGATCTACTTGCGGATGGTGAAGGCGCCCTTCCGCAAGTGGCGTCTGGTACCGAAGATGTGCCACAGTTGGCGCCTGGCCTTGATATTGCTCAAGAAAAGGCATCTTGCTCTGTTGATGTCCCTCAAGGGGAGCCTGGCCGCAAGGAGGTTCGACGGAGGGCGCCTGGCTCGATGGGTATGCCACGAAGGGCGGTTGGAGCGGTTGCCACGACAAAATGGGCGCCCGGTCCTGGAGGAGCTTTACGGAAGGCGCCCGGCTCTCCTCGAGGTAGCGCTGGTGGTGCTTCATCGCAAGTTAGCGGTGCTCGTGGCGTCTGGGCTCAGCGGGTGTCCAAGTCTCAAACATCTTCTGGACACCGTAATGCTTTGCCCGATGTAGATGATAACTTTGCCACGTCTGAAAGAGATGCTCCTGAGGGAAAAATCGATGTTCCTCAAGAGTCTGATCTTGCTGCTGCAGCTGACAAGGGCAAAGGAGTTGCTAGTGAAGTGTTGTCAATGGGATATGGCGAAAAAGTACCGCCTCCGCGTTGAGAGTGCGAAGGCTGCTCTTGCACTGGTGCGTCAGGCTAAGTTCGGTGAGGAGGCTGTGACCAAGGTCGGCTCATCACTAGCGATGGTTTGTGATATCAAATCTGGGAAGAGCAAGGTTAAAGAAGAGGAGGCCAATCTGGAGACATCATTGACGGAGCTTAGAGGTTGGGTAGGCTCCTTTGACCGAGCTGTTTCCGATTTCGATGGTTTTCTGGCCTACTCCCCCGTTTCGCCATATCAGTCTCCGGGTGGTGATACAGAGGTCCTGGACGTGGATGAGGCCAGCGCCACTCTTGTTAATGAGTATGATTAGATCTTCGCTTATTGTACTTGTGTTTTTCTGTTTGCTGTATCTGGGTCGTTCGGGCCCTTTGGTGTATTTGTTTCGGTTGTCGAACCTACTTGATCGTTTGATTTTTCCTTTTATGGATATCATTTCATCTTTCAGTTATCTTCGGCTTCGACTTTGATTGCTTTGGCTTGAGCTTTGAAACCGGTGTATCATTTTAGATACTATTCGGATTTTAGTTTTTATCGGGATTATTAGACCGTTCTTGACTTTATTCTTCGGTTCCGAACTTGCGTTGTGAAACCAGCATATCGTTTCGGATATTGTCTGGATTTTGGTTGAGGTTGCCGAATCCTTGCTTGTCTTCGCTGGATCCTTCGGACCTCTTATCTTGTCTGCTTGTACTTTGTATGGTGCGTTGGAGACGCTTTCTTGGGCATTCCGAACTTAAGGAACCATTGTATCGTTGCGGATACTATATGGGTTTAGGTTTTCGTTGGGATCACCGGATCCATTCTCGACTTTGCTGGACCCTTGATCCGTTCTTGTTCCTACTTGGTTATTCGACTTTCCGTCTGTGGATCGTCTTTTAACCCTTTCGATTATGTTTGACTTGTTCTTTTGCCTTGTGCTTTGTATGCTGCGTTGGAGATGCTTTTCCGGGCACTCCGAGCTTTCTGACCGAGGTTCTTGTATTGCGAATACCTCCTGGGTTTGATGCTTGTTTTTGGTGTCGCGGGGGACTGAGTTCGCTTGACTCCCTCTTTCGACGGAACGCTTTTAAGATCTCGCATCAGAGCCGGTTTGATACCGCGTTCTCGAGATGTCTTACACCAGCTTTCCATGTCAGGCGTTTTACTGGGTTTGGCGAGTTTACTTCACGGTTTACACCTCGCACTATTTGCCTATGCTAAGTGTTCTTGAAGATAAGCTAATCAGAATATCGTCTTGACGCTTCCCGCATTCCGGATCAGGTTACGCCTTTCGGATGTTAGTCCAGAAATTTGTATAGCGCGCTACTCTTATCCGCTGCAGGATGTCGAAAGAACCATGGTTGAGAAGTAAGAGTCTAGTTGTGGCCGGCAACAGACGTGTTTGTTTGGGAAGACTTGAGTACTTGAGAGATATTTTCAGTATCTCAGTCGATGGGTAGTCCCGGGTGTATTGTGAGATGCTAAGCCCCGATGTTTGTCCGGGTTCATTTCTCTGGGGATCGTTCGAGTTCTGGACGTGTTATGAGATGCTAAGTCTCAATGTTCGTCACCTCGAATCTCTCTGGACTCTTTGTTTCTCCGGACGGGTTACAAGATGCTAAGTCCCGATTTTCGTCCGGATCAGTATTTTCGGGAAATTTTCCGAGTTTCTGATGTGTTATGAGATTCTAAGTCTCAATGTTCATCTCCTCGGATCTTTCTAAATTGTTTGTTTCTCCGGACGGGTTACAAGATGCTAAGTCTCGATTTTCGTCCGGATCTGTATTTTCGGGAAATTTTCCGAGTTTCTGATGTGTTATGAGATTCTAAGTCTCAATGTTCATCTCCTCGGATCTTTCTGGACTGTTTGTTTCTCCGGACGGGTTACAAGATGCTACGTCCCGATTCTCGTCCGGATCAGTATTTTCGGGAAATTTTTCGAGTTTTTGATGTGTTATGAGATTCTAAGTCTCAATGTTCATCATATCGAAATTTTTCCGAAAATTCGGGAGTATGTATATACGGACCCACTCCCCCCCCTTTTTTATGGAGGGGGGCAACTGAACTCGTTTTTTAAGCGAGCTGCCTACGTACCCTTCGTGAAAAGGGATCAAGTAACCCGTAGTTCCGTTTTTTTTTGTGTGTGTAATGGCTTGAAGACGGCTAAGTTTCCGCCATGGAACCGCCCGTTGCGGATTCAGCGGTTTCTGTGGTCCTTTCTTCGGTAGTTTTCGTTTCTTCTCCATCGGTTTTAGCTTCTGTGGGTGGAACCTCCGTTTTTTCAAACTGCTTGGTTCTGCTTAATTTCTTTCCCAACTTGGGGACTTCATCTTCCTTCTTTCTTTTCGGGTTCTCTCTCTGCGGGACCGTCGGATTCCGGAGCTTGTGTTCTGCCAGAAAACAGATCCGGGCCTCCTTCTGATTTCCCCAGACAGTCCTGATTCCGTTCGGCATTGGGAATTTTAGGCAGAGATGATAAGTTGACGGAATCGCTCGCATTGAGTTGATCCACGGGGTTCCCATTATTACGTTATAAATCGCGGGGTGGTTTGCCACCGCGAACTTAACGATCTTTGTGATTCCACCGGCGCGAACTGGGAGCTGGATCGTCCCGTCTGTCATTGTGACTTCGCCAGAGAACCCGGTCAGTGACCTCGGATTGGGTTTTATCATCGACGGATCCACCTTCATCCTTTGGAGCGTCTCTCTAAAAATGACGTCTACCGAACTTCCGGTGTCGATCAAAACCCGAGAGACATCGTGGTCGTTGATGTCCAGCTGCACTACTAATGGGTCGTCAGGTTGATCGAGACCTTCGGCGTCTTTTTCATGAAAGGCGATCTGGTCGTCGTTCTCGGTGATTGGGTCATGCGGGTTAGATTCTTTGTCTCTTTTTCACAAGAACACCTTTATGGAAGCCACCCTGTCTCGACAGTATTGGGATCCTCCGATGATCATGTGAATCCTCCTTCGATTTGCGGCGGAGTCGTCCCCGTCTGGTCTCCTTCCCCGCTTGGGCGTATCCTCGGCAGGACTCTTAGACGTTCCTGATTGGGTTGTCCGCCCGGGGCACCCACATCTTCTTCGGCCATTCCGAGACTCTCTAACGTTATCCCGTTTTCGAGTTCTCTGGCCAATAGTTTTGCCGCGAGGCTTCTTCCGATTGTTCTACAGTTTTCGGTGGAGTGGCCTTTGGCCTTATGAAAGGTGCAAAAAGCGTTTTCGTCGTATCCCAAACGGGTCCACGTATTCCACAATCCTTTGTTGCGCCCATCAGATGGTCTTTCCGAGTTTATCTGATAATTGTGTGTTCCAACCGCGTTGGGTTCCTCATCTCTCCCGCTTCGTCTACTCCTTCTCTCGTTTGGAATGTTAGAATGCTGCGCCGAGCCTTTGGCAACCAACTTTGTTGATTGGTGCTTTCCGGTCGGGACCCTCATGTCATCCTCGTAGATTACGAAGTTAGAAGCGCGGTGGAGAGCATCTTGGATTGTTACCGTCGATCCTGGAAGGCTTCAGTAAGGATTTATTCAAGGCGTTTATTGCGGCACCGTCGCTTAGTCCGTCGATCCTGGACACAATCAACTTGAACCTTTCGATGAATTCTCGAAGGCTTTCCTCCGGTCCTTGTGACAGCGAGTATAGATCCGCGTCGGATGTTGATTGGCTTATGAACAGCGAGTAGTGCTTTAAGAAGGCCGACGATAACTGTTCGAAGTCGTTGATTGAGTCCCTCTCCAGCCGCGAGAACCATGACGGGGCCGCCCCCTTTAGGTGTTCTACGAACAGGAGGCAGAATCCGCGTCCGTTTCATCGGGTTTGAACTTGGTCCGGTTCATCGCGATATGGAAGGCTGTCATGTTGGCTTTTGGATCCGTTGTCCCATCGTAGAAAGGGATTCGAATCTTGCCGGGATCCGGGATTTTGACGTTTGTGATCTTCGAGGTGAAAGGGATCCTTTGGGTCTCCTCCAAGACTCGGTCAATTTCGGGAGCCGAGCTGGTCGCTTTATGGACCTGCGACCTTACTTCCTTCATTTGACTTGCTGTGAGCTTCAGTCGGGCGCGGAGTTCATCCATCTCGCTTCTTTGGATAGCGGATCGGTTCGTTCGGTTTGCCCGTTCCGCCTTTTCTAGCTCCCTTACCCAGCGGAGCTCTTCTTCGTCCATCGTTAGGTCTCTGTCCTCGTCGTCAGTCTCGTTCTCCTCTTGACCGGCTCCGTTTGCGGCGTCTTCTCCGTTTTCACCGTTGGTCACTGTCGAGGGTGGCTGTTCGGTGGTCCGCCTAGTGGCACTTTTTCGGTGCAAAGGAGGCGGTGCCGACAATTCTCTCCTTGTTCTGACGGGAGTCTGCTCGTTGGGATTCTGTCCGCCTGAGGTATCTGCTCGCGGGGTGAAGTTGAGACGTCTTGCTCCGGAAGTCCGGGGGCCACATACTAGCTCTTGGGAAGCTGCTCTCTCCTGTGCGGCCGCTCTCTCTTGCCTGTTTTTCCGCTCCGCGAGTTCAGCTATCATGTTTCTTAGTTCGTTGATCGCCGTGATCTCTGGGGCTAGGCCAGAGGGAGCGGTGTTGGCTGCTTCCGTGATGATCGGGTCTCTGGTCGGCATTCCGAATCTGGTTAGCGCATTGGCGGAGGTCCCGGTTGTTCCGATTCCGATCGCTCTCGCGGATGTCCCGGCGGTAGTCGCTCCTGTTCCGGCCGCTGATGTACCGATGGTGGGAATTCCCGTTCCGGCTGCTCCTGTGGTGGCTGCTCCGGCCGGTTGGTTGATGATATCGTCGGTTCTTCTGGTCATCGTCTTCTTTCCATATCCTCTCGTTCTAATGGTTAAGAATATTTCTCGTCCCCACAGACGGCGCCAAACTGTGAGAGCCGAAACTCACACTGTCAAAACTCATAATTTATGGGGGCTCGAAAATTCTATTTTAAAAGAACTCAAGAACCGAAAATGCAAAAAGAGATATTTTATTGATATTTTTCGGAGTACAAGAATATTAGCAAAAGCTTTAATAAGTCTTATAATGCTAAAGCTCTTAATACTCGAATTTTGGATGATCTGAACCTAGTACAAGCGTCTATATTTATACTAGGAGACCTAGAAGGCTAAAACTCTTTCTGGGCGATGTGGGACAAAGTTCCTTCCTTCCAGCCGCCGACATAGTCCTTTGGGCCCGATTCCCGTCCCGAAATCTTCAGCAGCCCGTCACATAATCTGATCCTGGTTCGGTTCGATTTTGATGAACAGTACCGATGAACAGTAAAGACGTGAATAGTAATCCGAGGAATAGTAATCCGTGAATAGTAAACCGGACCTCGATTAAGCGTAAATTGATTTTTCGGTTAACTCTTTCTTGGGATGAATAGTGTTTCGTGAACAGTATTTTAACGGTTTTTCCCGCGCGAATAGTGTTCCGACAATTTCTACGATTTTTGAGACCGAGCCGCCAGTTTTTCTCCTCGAACCTTCAGCCGCCCGCTTCGTGTTGATGTCCAGCCGCCCATTCTCTGTCTGGTGTTCATGGGCGGCTTGCCAAGGTCCATGGGCCGCTGGCCAAAGTCCGTGGGCGGCTGGCCAAAACTTGGGATCAGAACGTGCAAACGCCTTGCCTTGGGTTGATCGGAGCCCGGGATTATGCTCGAAGGAAGAATGATGGGCGGCTGGACTGGCTCGGGATAAGTCCAGCCGCCATGCACTGACTGACGCATGATGGGCGGCTGAAGCGTGATGCTCGGGATAAGTTCAGCCACCGTGCAGTGATTGAGAAGATGATGGGCGGCTGAAGCATGATGCTCGGGATAAGTTCAGCCGCCATGTCGCTCTATGGAGGATGATGGGCGGCTGAACCATGATGCTCGGGTTAAGTTCAGCCGCTGTGCACTGATTGAGACATGATGGGCGGCTAAAACGTGATGCTCGGGTTAAGTTCAGCCATCGTGCAATGATTGAGAAGATGACGGGCGGCTGAAGCATGATGCTCGGGACAAGTTCAGCCGCCGTGCAATGATTGAGAAGATGACGGGCTGCTGAAGCATGATGCTCGGGACAAGTTCAGCCGCCGTGCAATGATTGAGAAGATGATGGGCGGCTGAATGATATTATGTATTTTTAACATATTTTGATTTGTTTTTAGTATTCGGTTTGAGTTTTGATTTGCATCTTTCGTTAGTTTTTCGAGTCTTTTCTATTGTTTCGAGTCTTTTTACAGATTTTATGGAGTTCCGATGGAGTTTGGCGCTTACGGACATGTTCGAGTCGAGTTAATGTGAGAAAAACACGAGAAAAGGACCAACGGAAGAGAACGACCGTTCTTGGAGTAGAACGACCATTCAGAACGACCGTTCTCCTACAGAACGGTCGTTCCCCATCTCACCTACCCTGCCGACAAGAGTGCAGAACGACCGTTCTCACCAAGGAACTCGCAAGGACCACTTCCCTTTGCCTTTTATTGATCAGATGCTTGAAAGACTTGCAAACCATCCATACTACTGTCTTTTAGATGGTTATTCAGGTTTCTTTCAGTTCCCCATCCATCCGGACGACCAGGAGATGACAACATTCACATGTCCTTATGGCACATTCGCTTACCGGCGCAAGCCATTCGGATTGTGCAATGCTCCGGCAACTTTCCAGCGATGCGTGATGTCCATTTTTTCCGACTTGATCGAAGACATAATGGAGGTGTTCATGGATGACTTCTCGGTGTATGGAGACTCTTTCTCTCACTGTTTATCTAATCTATGCAGGGTACTTCAGCGATGTGAGGAAAAACACCTAGTTCTAAATTGGGAGAAGTGTCACTTCATGGTCAGGAATGGGATTGTACTTGGGCATCACATATCAGAGGATGGCATCGAAGTGGATAAGGCTAAGATCGAGGTTATGATGAACCTACAACCACCTACTTCTGTCAAGGGAATCCGCAGCTTTCTGGGGCATGCAGGCTTCTATCGCATGTTCATCAAGGATTTTTCAAAGATAGCTAGACCCCTCATGAGGCTGTTGTGCAAGGAGGTGAAGTTCGAATTTGATAGCAACTGTCTTGAGGCTTTTCATACGATCAAAGGAGCATTGGTCAGCGCACCCATTGTGCAGCCACCAGATTGGAGCTTACCTTTCGAGGTTATGACGGATGCTAGCGACTATGCTGTTGGTGCAGTTCTGGCCAGAGGAAAGACAAGAAGCTCCATGTTATCTACTACGCCAGTCGCACATTGGATGATGCTCAGTGCAAGTATGCTACAACAGAAAAGGAGCTTCTGACCGTCGTTTTCGCCTTTGAGAAGTTTCGGTCCTATCTCGTTGGATCAAAGGTTATCTGCTGAACAAGAAAGACGCTAAGCCGCGGCTACTTAGGTGGATTCTTCTACTTCAAGTATTCGACCTGGAGATCAAAGACAAGAAGGGAATAGATAATGGAGCTGCCGACCATTTATCTAGGATGCGGATTGATGAAGAACTCCCACTCAATGACAGCCTCCCTGAAGAACAAGTTTACTCGATCAGAACATTCCAAATCGAGGAAGCACGTGCTCCCACCCAGCGAGCACCTGCTCAGTCCGAATTCTGCAACCAAACCAAAATCAGCCAACATCCTCAGATTCCTTGGTTTGGTGAGATTGCGAATTACCTAGCTGCTGATCTAGAACCGCACGGTTTTGTGGGCAACAAAAGGAAGAAATTCCTAAAGAATATTCGCCATTACTTCTGGGATGAGCCGTACCTGTACAAACATTGCCCAGATGGAGTATTCAGACGTTGTGTGGCTGAGGAGGAAATACCGGAGATTCTGTTTCACTGTCATGGCTCTTCCTATTCTAGACACTTCGCTACTTTCAAGACAGTCTCCAAGGTTCTGCAAGCTGGGTATTGGTGGCCAACAATGTTTAAAGATGCTCAGCGCTTTATCTCTAGATGCGATTCATGCCAGCGACAGGGCAACATCAGCAAGCGAAATGAGATGCCACAGAACTTCATTCTCGAAGTGGAGGTCTTTGACGTATGAGGCATCGATTTTATGGGACCATTCCCATCTTCTTTCGGGAATGAGTACATACTCGTGGCTGTTGACTATGTGTCTAAATGGGTTGAGGCATTGGCAAGTCCCACGAACGATGCAAGGGTGGTGATCAAGATGTTCAAATCTATCATTTTCCCTAGGTTTGGTGTTCCACGAGTTGTCATCAGTGATGGAGGCTCTCACTTCATCAACAAGATCTTCGAGAATCTATTACGCAAGAATGGTGTAAGGCACAAGGTCGCAACGCCTTACCATCCGCAAACGAGTGGGCAAGTTGAGATATCTAACCGCGAAATCAAGAGCATACTTCAGAAGACTGTGAGTACAACTCGGAAGGACTGGGCTTCCAAGCTAGACGATGCTCTATGGGCTTACAGGACCGCCTACAAAACGCCTCTCGGGACCACTCCATTCCACCTCGTCTACGGCAAGGCTTGTCATCTCCCCGTCGAGCTTGAGTTCAAAGCCGCATGGGCGGTTAAACAGCTCAACTATGACATCAAACCAGCTTCAGAAAGGCGCATGATGCAGCTACACGAGCTCCAGGAGATTAGGCATCTCGCCTACGAGAACTCGAAGATTTACAAGGAGCGAACCAAGGCATACCATGAAAAACGCATACTGGCTCGCAACTTCGCTCCCAACGACCAAGTTCTACTCTTCAACTCTTGGCTGAAGCTGTTTCCCTGGAAGTTACGATCAAGATGGTCTGGGCCTTTTGCAATCAAGGAAGTCCGACCTTATGGAGCTGTGGTATTGCTGGACGAAAAGGGGAGAGAATTCGTTGTCAATGGTCAGCGTTTGAAGCCGTACCTCGCTGATTCATCCATCACACAAGGGGAATCCTTTCCTTTAAGCGACCCACCTCAAGCATAATCAGCTCTCCACGTCAAGCTTAGCGACGTAAAACAAGCGCTTTCGTGGGAGGCAACCCACCAGGTAACATGTAAATATCGTGAATTTTTCGTTCTTGTTTTATTTACGTTTCTTGTTTTGTTTGAGATTGTTTTTGCAGGCTTTTATTAAGTGTCTGAGAAACCGCTCTGCTGGGAGTGAAGAGATTGATCGTTCCCACCAAGAACGATCGTTCTACACGGAAGAAGGATAGAGAGCAGCACCGATGGCTCCACCAGCGACCACTGAGCTTGTGGTTATTTCTATCACCCTTGTTACATCCATTTTTTTATTTATGACTTTACGGATTTCTCTTTCAGTTTTGTTTTAACTGGGACGGTTAAAAACAAGTCTGGGGAAGGGATTTATTTGTGTACTAACGGTGTGTTTTATGGATGTTTATTTCTTATGTTTTATTTTGGTGTGTTTATGATAAAAAAAAAAGTTTTTATCGAGTCAAAACAGTGTGTGATTTTATTAAACTTTTTGGAATTGCAACATGTTCGATGTCATTGCCTTAGGACTGCTTAGCATTGTTTGAGGATAGTTTGGAAACACAGAAAAATCCGTAACTTGATCATTTAGTGAATTTCTCAAATCATCTGAACTTAATCGAATGATCAGAACTTAATATGGACTTAATTTATCTCACTTAGGGGGTTGCTAATCATGTATTGGATTTTACATTTGGAGTTTTCTTTGCATCATTTCTACCAATCTTTGCTAACTCCAAATGGCTAGCCTTATCCTTAGTCTAGTACCACACCCTTACCATTTCCATGTTGAAACCCACTTATTTTCGTTTACTGTCATTGCATTCATGTGCAAAAACTATGGAGTATACGGACCGACACAACTTTTCTTTAGGACTGTGTCTAGATAGGTGGTCTCTTTCTGATTAAACTCATGGGATGTGTCTAGAAAAGTGATCTCTTTTTGAGTATATTCATCGAAAATTTTCGTTTCAAAAGAGGATGAACTTTTAAATGGGTAGAAGTTTGTATTCAAGAAATAAGCTTACATCGTTGAAATTCTTTTGATGCAGATCTTAGAGACTAAACCGGTTCCATTCTCCGATCTATAAAAAAAAAAAAAAAAAGAGAAAAGAAAAGAAAACAGAAGGAACCGGGAAAGTCAAGGTAACATCTTTAAATTTCATAAAACGTCAAAAGAAATCATGTTCTTGTTTGTGACTTGTTAAATAAGGGTAGAAGGATTAGAGTTAAGGAGAGTTGTGTACCTCCTAATTGGTCTATGTCTCACTGTGATTTTGCATAATGATTTGCATCCGTTTATACTGCTAAAAGAAACCGAAACACTTGAGCCACCAAATACCAACCTTGATACCTAGACCATAACTTGTTAGATATTCCCTTTGTGAGAGTACACGCATCTCTTAATGAATGTTAAATATTGAGTTCTGCTTGATCATGAGATTTCATTTATTTACTACGGTTATGGAGAAGTACAATGAAGTACGGTTTGATCTGAACTTTGCGAATGCGGTTTACGGGCAATTGATTTAGAGTATGGTCCTATAAGTTTTACAAGTCTCACACGTTTTTCTAACCTCTCCTCTTTATAAGATCTCTGGTTTTGCTTGGGGACAAGCAAAAGTTTTAGTTGGGGGGAGTTGATATTATGTGTTTTTAACGTATTTTGATTGGTTTTTAGTATTCGGTTTGAGTTTTGATTTGCATCTTTCGTTAGTTTTTCGAGTCTTTTCTACTGTTTTGAGTCTTTTTACAGATTTCATGGAGTTCCGAAGGGTTTTGGCGTTTACAGACATATTCGAGTCGGGAAAACACGAGAAAAGGACCAACTGAAGAACGACCGTTCTTGGAGTAGAACGACCATCCAGAACGACCGTTCCCTCAACAGAACGATCGTTCTGGCCAAGCAAAGGAACGACCATTCCCGAAGGAGATCGACCGTTCTTGCTCTCACCCACCTTGCCGACAAATGCAGAGGAACGACCGTTCCCTGAAGAGAACGATCGTTCCCCATCACACCTACTCCACCAACAACCATGCACGGAACGACTGTTCTTCACCTAGAACGATCGTTCCCAGGCTCACCTATTCCACCTACTTCGATCGACCATTGGGAACGATCGTTCTACACCAAGAACGACCGTTCCCCACTTCACCTACTCCCCTTCACCTTGGCCTATATAATGAACCAACTCTTGATGCTTCAAACCACACCATCTTCTTCTCCCACTCTTCTCTAGCTTCAAAGCATTGCTCCTTCTCTATTTTAAGCTTTCATGTTTATGTTTTTATTAAGTTCTTATTAGTTTCTTTTAAGCTTTAAACATTTATGCTTTAATTAAGTTTTACTTTCAGTTCTTATTTTCTATCTTTATGCTTTAATTAATTTTACTTTCAGTCCTTATTATCTATATTTATGCTTTAAATAAGTTCTTACAAGTTTATATCCAGCTTTCATTATCTATATTTATGCTTTGTTCAAGTTCTCATTAAGTTATTTTCAGCTTTCATTATCTATTCAAGCTTTTATGATGAACTCTATTGTGAGAGCCGAAACTCACACTGTCAAAACTTATATTTAATGGGGGCTCGAAAATTCTATTTATAAAGAACTAAAGGACCGAAAATGCCAAAAAGATGAAAAGGGAGATTTTATTGATATTTTCCGAAAGTACAAGGGAAATTAGCAAAAGCTGAATAGTCTTATATTGCTAAAACTCCTAATACTCGGATCTGGGATGGGATTTACCCTTACATGAGCGTACATATATATACTGACAATCCTAGGAGGCTAAGACTTCAGATTTCCGATGTGGGACTTTGTCCATCCTTCCCAACCGCCGACCTAAGCTTTTTGGGCCCGATATCCGGCCCGAGAGTCTTCCGTGATCCGCCCGCGCGTTCTGATCCAAATCCGGCCCGCCGATGAATAGTAATTCGATGAATAGTAATTCGAATCTCGTTTTAAGCTCAATTTGATTTTTCGGTTAACTTTGTCTCAGGATGAATAGTGTTTTTCAACGGTTTTTCCCATGTGAATAGTGTTCCGAGCGTTTTACGACTTCTGAGATTTGAACCGCCCGTTTTTTGTTTGAACTCCCAGCCGCCGGTTTCGGTATTGATGGCCAGCCACCGGTTCCTTTGGCTCGCGTGCTCGGCGACTGGTCCACGGACGGCTGGACGTTCGTCACGGTCTTACGGGGAATGTTTATGGACGGGTCGTGGAGTCAGAACGTGCAAATGGATGATCTTCGGGTCGGTCCGGGCATAGAGTTACGTTCGGTCGGTCGACGGGACGATGTTCGGATAATGAGTCTTGACTTGAGAAATGATCGTGGGCATATGATGAAGACCCGGCGGCTAGCCTTATCCCAGCCGCCGGTTGGTGTATCGTGAAGACCCGGCGGCTGGCACTCATCCCAGCCGCCGGCCTTGGACGAAGAAGACCCGGCGGCTGGCACTCATCCCAGCCGCCGGCCTTGGACAAAGAAGACCCGGCGGCTGGCACTCATCCCAGCCTCCGGCCTTGTACAAAGAAGACCCGGCGGCTGGCACTCATCCCAGCCGCCGTCCTTGGACAAAGAAGACCAGACGGCTGGCACTCATCCCAGCCGCTGGCCTTGGACGAAGAAGACCCGGCGGCTGGCACTCATCCCAGCCGCCGGCCTTGGACGAAGAAGACCCGGCGGCTGGCACTCATCCCAGCCGCCGGCCTTGGACGAAGAAGACCCGGCGGCTGGCACTCATCCCAGCCGCCGGCCTTGGACGAAGAAAACCCGGCGGCTGGCACTCATCCCAGCCGCCGGCCTTGACGAAGAAGACCCGCGGCTGGCACTCATCCCAGCCGCCGGCCTTGACGAAGAAGACCCGGCGGCTGGCACTCATCCCAGCCGCCGGCCTTGGATGGAGAAGACCCGGCGGCTGGCACTCATCCTAGCCGCCGGTTCGTGCCTTGGACGGGTCGTGGGCAGTTTGCCTTAGCTTGCCCATTCCATGTTCGTGATTTGATCTCGACCTTGACTTCTCGTTCCGTCAATCTTCGAGGAGGGGATTTCGACCCCAATAGTTAGCCCCCCAGCTCTTTGCTTTCGTGGTTTGGAGCAAAGAGCTTCGAGCTAGGAGTTTTATCGGGATTGATTGAAACGGGAAGGCAATGGGTTTTTCCGTTCGTCCGTTCATCCGCTTTTCTTCGATGTCTTGTCAGAGCATTGTTCATCATGGAAGTTTGTGCCATGTTCGTTATATCAAAGGAGTGGCTTCATTCATTCTTCACATCCCCTTCTCCTCTCAAGTTTTTTTTTTTTCTTCGAGTCTTTTCTTTGAAAATCTTTTTCTTTAGCAATGGCTGGTGAAGGAGGTTCCTCTTTCGGTCTCAACTTTGATGCAATAATGAACAATCAGTTCGAGTTTGATTTTATGTCCGGGGATCAGGATATGATACTTGTGGAAGACCTGCTGGCCGATGGAGAAGATGCCATTCCACGAGCAGCGCACGGTCCCGAAGGCGTTCCTCAGTGGGAGGCCGGTCCTAGCTATGCCCAAGGAGTGCTCGGTTTTGCGAATGTTCCTCAATGGGAGGCCGAGACGGCGGCCGGGAATGAGGACGTACCCGAGCCGGCGGCCGGGAGTGATGTCAGACCCGAGCCGGCGGCCGGGAATGTAATTAGACCCGAGCCGGCGGCCGGGAATGAGGTCAGACCCGAGCCGGCGGCCGGGAATGGGGTCAGGACCAAGCCGGCGACCGGGAGTTCTACGAGTAGGACGTCTGGTTCGAGGAGGGCGGCTGGCTCTAAGAACGCTTCCAAGAGGGCGGCTGGCACAGTAGCCATATCAAGATGGGCGCTTGGCTCTGGAGGTGCCTTAGAGAGGACGTCCGCTACTCCTCAAGTCGGAATTGATGGCGTCTCGCCGAGGACGAGTATAGCACGTGGCGTTTGGACTCCTCCTCAACATGTTGAGGACAACAGTGGGTGGCGCGCATGGCCGTCCCGATCTCTGGTCCCTTCCGAGAGTCATCGTATTTGGCCAGAGATAGGTAACGACTCGGCCATGTCCGGGGAAGAAATCAGATCGGATCACCCGGAGGTGCCTATCTTCGTGCATCCGGACGTGAAGTCCGAATGTCGCTCTCCTGGTGAGGCTAAAGCCTATTGGGTGAAGATATTTTCGTTTGGCGGTTTAAGAAACCTGGACCGTCTACGAGTTATAGATCGATAGCCGAGGTATTCAAGCATGGTCCTACTTTGAGCGATCGGGATTCGCTGGCCGAGCTTAAATACGACTTCCGGATTTCGGACAAGATTAAGTTCCGTCTCCCAAAAGATGGGGATAGAATGAACAAGGCGCCGGAAGGATATTTTACCCTGTACGAGTCGATGTTCTACGAAGCTTTCCTTTGGTTCCCGATCCCCGGAGCCATCTTCGAGTTTCTCGAGTTGTATGGGGTAGCGATCTCTCAACTTACCCCATCCGCTATAAGGATTTTAATGGGACTCGTGGTCCGTTGTGCCGAATGCGGGGTCAAGTTGGAATTTCTTTTCGTTGAGGAAGGTTTCCACGTCAGAGTTCTTCTGCTCGGTCAATGTTCGGAAGAATGTGAAGCGGTTCTACTCCGGGCTTCGGCAGCATTGCAAAGCTTCGCGGCACGAGTTTTTCTACGTGAAGCGCAGCCCGCTCTCGGTCGGTCCCGACTTCGGCGGCTCGGTTAGGACCGAGTGGAGTTTGCCACGTAAGCGTTTCGTCTTTTTGTGAATTTTTTCTATAAGAAGTCCTTACTCCTTTGCCTCATAACTTCACAACTTCATTTCTTACAACTTTTCATTTTTTCTCCTCTTCTTTCTCTAGTTCGAGATCCCTTTGCTCCAAGAGTTTCCGGGTTTGAGGATATCGTTGTAGAAGTTGACAAGAAGAAGATCGATTGGGAGTGTCTTGATCTCTGGAGCCGCTTCCTGGACGCGAAGGATATTTTAGAAGGGCGTGCTCCTCCGAAAGGTCCTGACTTTGTTGATCCAATGGCGACCTATCCTGGAATGGAGGGTGTTTGGAACTATCGTAAGCAGAAGTACGGTGAAGCTGGGCCGTCCGGAGAGGCGGCCGAGTTTGATCCGGCATCCGTGTTTGTTCTCCCGCCCGGGCCTGATTTCCATGGCGTGCCCGAGGAACAGATTACTGCTCCTCAAGGTTCAGCTTGTGCCGTTGCCGTGGATAAAGGGAAGGGAGCTTCCAACAGCCCTGACCGTCCGAGGAAGGACAAAGTGGCTCGGACGGCCGAGGCGTCTGGTCATGGTCTTCTCTTTGATGCCCGCAAAGCGGCGGGAGGCGATCTAGCTGAGTCCGTGAAGGTTGTGGACTACTTTGGAGCGTTGGCTCCGACCTCAGCTGCGCCGTTTGATCGTTCTGCGGCTTACGGAGATCTGTCCTCCGGCCTTATGATGGTAACTCTTTTTCCCTTAGATTTGTTTGGACGCAGTTTGGTCTTTGCTGATATTTGCTTTTCTTTGATTCAGGTCGCCACCCGAGCTCATGCAACCCAGGTTGCCTTGGAAGCTTCGGAGAAAGAGTCCCGGAAGAAGGACAAGAAGATCAAGGCCTTGGAAGTAAAGCTTCGGAATGTGGAGAGGAGATCTCAGAAGGAGATCAAGAAAGTGCTCGCGGAGGCCGAGCGGAAAAAGGAGCTGGCGCTCAAGAAATGTCGCTGGGACTTGGTGGAGAAGTACCGTCTTCGCATCGAGGGAGCCAGGGCTGCTCTCGTGCCAATACGTCAGGCGAAATATGGCGAGACTGCTTTGACTGAGGTCAGCTCTAACCTTGAACTAGTCCGGGACATCAAGTCCGGGAAGTCAAAGGTTGAGGGGGAAGAGGGAGAGCTGGAGGCGGAATTGGAGCGGCTCAAAGGAGGAGGTTGGGCCGGCTCCTATGATCGGGCTGCTGCCGTTCTCGAGAGCCACTTGGTATACTCTCCCGTTTCTCCGTACCAGTCTCCGGACGCCGAGGCTTTGGACTATGGAGCTCCTACTCCTCTCGTCGAATATGACTAGGCTTTGGCCTTGTGTTTTCTTTTTCTGCCTTAGTTGTATTCGGGTCTTTTGACCCTTTTTATTGTATTTGCTTTGTTAACCGAACTTATATCTCCTTTCATGGAGATTTTTATCTATCAGCTTTTGCCTTAGATGTTACGGACTTTTTTGCTTGCTTGCTTTGCTTTTATAGCCTTGATAAAGGAGGAGAGGCGGCCGGTATGTCTCTCTTCCAAGAGGGCGGCTGGCCCGTTTTGTGGAGTAATGGGCGGCTGGCCTGTCTCTCTACGGAGGACGGGCGGCTGGCCCGTTTTGTAGAGTAAAGGGGCGGCTGGCCCGTTTCGGAGTTGATTTGTAGCTTTGCGGAATGAAGGGCGGCTGGGCCGCTCTACGGAGGGCGGTGGCCCGTTTGAGCTGATTGCGTTGGAATGAAGGGCGGCTGGGCCGTCTCTCTACGGAGGACGGGCGGCTGGCCCGTTTTGGAGCTGATTGATATTGCGTTGGAATGAAGGGCGGCTGGGCCGTCTCTCTACGGAGGACGGGCGGCTGGCCGTTTTGGAGCTGATTGATATTGCGTTGGAGTGTTATTCCGGACACTCGAACTTTAGACCAGTTCGTATTAGCGAATGTTCCTGGGTTTAATGCAGTTTTTTGTCGTCGTAGGGGACCGAGCTTGTTCAGATCCCTCCTTCGACTGAACGCCATTAAGATCTCGCATCAGAGCCGGTTTGATACTGCGTTCTCGAGATGTCTTTGACCAGTGTCCCCATGTCAGGCGCTTTACTGGGTTTAAAGAGTTTACTTTGTGTCCTGTACTATGCAAAGTGTTGGTGAAAGTAAACTAATCAGAACATCGTCTCGGGCGCTTCCTGCAGGATCGCGGGATACAGGTTACGCCCTTCGGATGTTAATCCGGAAATTTGTATAGCGCGCTAGTTTTATCCTCTGCGGGATGTTGAAAGAACCATGGTTTAAAAAGATAGTCTTGTTGTGGCCAGCAATAGACGGATTTGTTGGAGAGGACTTAAGTGTTCGGGAGAAGTATCTTGATTGGTTGATGGTCTTTGGATGAGATGCTAAGCCTCGATGTTCATCTGATTTTAAGTTGAAGATGTTTTATGAGATACTAAGTCTCAATGTTCATTTTCCTCGGGGTTTTCTGGATCCATTCGTTTTTTAGATCAAGTTTCAAGATGCTAAGTCTCGATGTTTGTCAGAACGGTGTTTTCGGGAAACTTTTTCAAGCTTTGGATGTGTTATGAGATGCTAAGTCCCAATGTCCATCTTCTTGAAATTTTTGAGAAAGTTTGGGCGTATGTATATACGGACCCACTCCCCCCCTTTTTTAAGGAGAGGGGCAACTGAACTCGTTTTTCTAAGCGAGCTGCCTACGTACCCTTCGTGAAAAGGGACCAAGTCACCCGTAGTTCCGTTTTTTTTTTTTTTTTTTTTTTTTTTTTTTGTAGGAAGACGGTTAAGTGTTAGTTATGGAACCGTCGGTTGTAGCTTCGACGGTTTCTGAGGCAGTTTTCGTCTCTTCTTGGTTTGTTTCAGTGGGCGGAGCCTCCGTTTTCTCGAACTGTTCGGTTCTGCTTACTTTCTTTCCCAGTTCGGGGACTTTGTCTTCACTCTTCCTCTTCGGGTTCCCTCTCTGCGGGATGGTCGGATTCCGCAGCTTGTGCTCTGCCAGAAAACAGATCCGAGCCTCCTTCTGATTTCCCCAAATGGTCTTGATTCCGTTTGGTGTCGGGAACTTCAGGCAGAGATGGTAAGTTGATGGGATAGCTCGCATTGAATTGATCCAGGGAGTCCCCATTATCACGTTATAAATTGCGGGGTGGTTTGCCACCGCGAAGTTAACGATTTTCGTGATTCCGCCGGCACGAACCGGGAGCTGGATTGTTCCATCCGTCATTGTGACTTCGCCAGAGAATCCGGTCAGTGATCTCGGACTGGGAGTTATCTTTGACGGATCCACCTTCATCCTTTGAAGCGTCTCTCGAAAAATGACGTCCACCGAACTTCCGGTGTCGATCAAGACTCGTGAGACGTCATGGTCGTTGATATCCAACTCTACCACCAATGGGTCATCGTGAGGTTGGTCAAGGCCTTCGGCGTCTTTTTCGTAAAAAGCGATCCGATCGTCGTTTTCGGTGATCAGTTCCCGCGGTTTTGACTCCTTGTCTCCTCTTCTCAGGAACGCTTTTATGGAGGCCACTGTGTCCCGGCAGTACTGAGATCCTCCGATGATCATGTGGATCCTTCTGCGGTTGGCGGCGGAGTCGTCTCCGTTTGGTCTCCTCCCTCGTTTGGGGGTATCCTCGTCGGGCCTTTCGGGACGTTCCTGGTTGGGTCGTCCGTCCGGGGCGCCAGCATCTTCTTCGATAGCTCCGAGACTCTCGAGGGTCACTCCGTTTCCGAGCTCCCCGGCTAACAGCTGTGCCGCGAGCCTCCTTCCGACGGTTCTGCAGTTTTCGGTCGAGTGGCCTTTCGTCTTGTGGAAGGTACAGAAGGCGTTTTCGTCGAATCCTGGTCGAGTCCATGTATTCCATGGTCCCTTGTTGCGCTCATTATTCGGTCTCTCCATGTTTATCTGGTAGTTATGCGCTCCGCCCGGGTTGGGTTCTTCATCTCGGCTGGTTCGCCTACTTCTTCTCTCGTTTGGAAAGTTAGAAGGTTGCACCGTGCCTTTGGCGACCAATTTTGAGGATTGGTGCTTTCCAGCTGGGACCCTCATGTCTTCCTCGTAGATGACGAAGTTGGAAGCACGGTGGAGAGCATCTTGGATGGTTACTGGTGGGTTTACGGTAATCTCCTTTCGGAAGTTCGAAGTCTTCAGCAAGGACTTCTTCAGGGCGTTGATCGCGGCACTGTTGCTTAGTCCGTCAATTTTCGAGACTATCACCTTAAACCTTTCGATGAAATCTCGGAGGCTTTCTTCGGGTTCCTGTGACAGCGAGTAAAGGTCCGCGTTGGATGTCGACTGTCTTATGAACAACGAGTAATGTTTCAAGAAGGCCGTCGACAACTGCTCGAAACCATCAATGAATCTCTCTCTAGCCTCGAGAACCACGACAGGGCTGATCCTTTCAGATGCTCCACGAAGAGGAGGCAGAATCCTGCGTCCCTCTCTTCGGGTTTGAACCTAGCACGTCCCATAGCGATGCGGAAGGCTGTCATGTGGGCCTTCGGATCAGTCGTCCCGTCGTAGAAGGGAATTCGGATTTTTCCCGGGTCAGAGAGTCTGACGCTAGTGATCCTCGAAGTGAACGGGATCTTTTGCGTTTCCTCTAGGACGCGGTCGATTTCCGGGGCCGCGCTTGTTGCTTTATGGACCTGCGACCTTACCTCCTTCATCTGACTTGTCGTGAGTTCTAGGCGGGCACGGAGCTCATCCAGCTCGTCCCTTCGGCTAGCGGATTGATTAGCTCTGGCCTCTCGTTCCTCCTTTTCCTGCTCTTCGATCCAGTGGAGCTCTTCTTCGTCCGCGTTCAGATCTCCAGCCTCGTCGTCAGTTTCGTTTTCGGCTCTGTTCGTGATGTCTCTCGAGTTCTCGCCGTTGGTCACCGTGGAAGTTGGCCGTTCGGCTGTTCGCCCAGTGGTGCTCTTCCGGTACAGCGGGGGTGGTGCTGATAGCTCTTTCCTTGTTCCGACAGGGGTTTGTTCGTCTGGATTCTGACGGCCCGTGGGGTCTGCTCGCGGGGTGAAGACAAGGCGTCTTACTCCTAACGTCCGGGGGACGTGTGCTGGTTCTTGGGAAGCCGCTCTTTCTCGTGCTTCCGCTCTTTCTTGCCTGTTCTGCCGCTCCGCGATTTCGGCTACCATGTTCCGCAGTTCGGTGATTGCTGCGTTCTCCGGGGCGGTGTTGGCCGTTTCCGTGATGACTGGATCTTCGAGTGGCATTCCGTATCTGGCGAGGGCCCTGGGGGAAGTCCCGGGATTTCCGACTGCTCCGTCGGTGGATGTCCCGGCGGCGGTTGTTCCGGTTCCGGCCGCCAACGTGCTAATGGCGGGAAGTCCCACTCCGGTTGCTGCTCCGGTTGGTTGGTTGGTGATGTCGTCAGTTCTTCTGGTCATTGTCTTCGTTCGGTATCCTTTTCGTTCTTAGGGTTAAGAATATTTCTTGTCCCCACAGACGGCGCCAAACTGTGAGAGCCGAAACTCACACTGTCAAAACTTATATTTAATGGGGGCTCGAAAATTCTATTTATAAAGAACTAAAGGACCGAAAATGCCAAAAAGATGAAAAGGGAGATTTTATTGATATTTTCCGAAAGTACAAGGGAAATTAGCAAAAGACTGTCTTATATTGCTAAAACTCCTAATACTCGGATCTGGGATGGGATTTACCCTTACATGAGCGTACATATATATACTGACAATCCTAGGAGGCTAAGACTTCAGATTTCCGATGTGGGACTTTGTCCATCCTTCCCAACCGCCGACCTAAGCTTTTTGGGCCCGATATCCGGCCCGAGAGTCTTCCGTGATCCGCCCGCGCGTTCTGATCCAAATCCGGCCCGTCGATGAATAGTAAACCGGTGAATAGTAATTCGATGAATAGTAATCCGAATCTCGTTTTAAGCTCAATTTGATTTTTCGGTTAACTTTGTCTCAGGATGAATAGTGTTTTTCAACGGTTTTTCCCGTGTCAATAGTGTTCCGAGCGTTTTACGACTTCTGAGATTTGAACCGCCCGTTTTTTGTTTGAACTCCCAGCCGCCGGTTTCGGTATTGATGGCCAGCCACCAGTTCCTTTGGCTCGCGTGCTCGGCGACTGGTCCACGGACGGCTGGACGTTCGTCACGGTCTTACGGGGAATGTTTATGGACGGGTCGTGGAGTCAGAACGTGCAAATGGATGATCTTCGGGTCGGTCCGGGCATAGAGTTACGTTCGGTCGGTCGACGGGACGATGTTCGGATAATGAGTCTTGACTTGAGAAATGATCGTGGGCATATGATGAAGACCCAGCGGCTAGCCTTATCCCAGCCGCCGGTTGGTGTATCGTGAAGACCCGGCGGCTGGCACTCATCCCAGCCGCCGGCCTTGGACGAAGAAGACCCGGCGGCTGGCACTCATCCCAGCCGCCGGCCTTGGACAAAGAAGACCCGGCGGCTGGCACTCATCCCAGCCTCCGGCCTTGGACAAAGAAGACCCGGCGGCTGGCACTCATCCCAGCCGCCGTCCTTGGACAAAGAAGACCCGACGGCTGGCACTCATCCCAGCCGCCGGCCTTGGACGAAGAAGACCCGGCGGCTGGCACTCATCCCAGCCGCCGGCCTTGGACGAAGAAGACCCGGCGGCTGGCACTCATCCCAGCCGCCGGCCTTGGACGAAGAAGACCCGGCGGCTGGCACTCATCCCAGCCGCCGGCCTTGGACGAAGAAAACCGGCGGCTGGCACTCATCCCAGCCGCCGGTTTCAGATGAAGAAGACCCGGCGGCTGGCACTCATCCCAGCCGCCGGCCTTGGATGGAGAAGACCCGGCGGCTGGCACTCATCCTAGCCGCCGGTTCGTGCCTTGGACGGGTCGTGGGCAGTTTGCCTTAGCTTGCCCATTCCATGTTCGTGATTTGATCTCGACCTTGACTTCTCGTTCCGTCAATCTTCGAGGAGGGGATTTCGACCCCAACATCTATAATCTCTATGTTTTCTTCTTCTTTAATTATGTCTGAGTAGATCTCTTAGTTAGGTTAAGGTTTGTCAAAGGAATTCATGAGCTAAGGGATTAAACACAAATAGGCTAATAGAATTGATAGTCTTCATCCTTGTTGATCTTATTGCTTGAGTTAAACTGGCCGCTTGATTCATGATCTAAGGTTAATTTAGACAACGACAGTTGCTAGGTTGCTAATAAACATTGGTGAGCAATTTATTCATTACCTGCGACAGTAGATGTAGTGGAGAATTGTGAACAAATCGAACCTATCCTTAATGCTTGTTAACGATTTCTAGTACCAACGACAGTTAGGATTGCTAGGTCGCTAGACAAAGTTATTGATACCACGACAGTGGA
Source organism: Isatis tinctoria (assembly GCA_010577795.1). Lineage (NCBI taxonomy): Eukaryota > Viridiplantae > Streptophyta > Magnoliopsida > Brassicales > Brassicaceae > Isatis > Isatis tinctoria. The sequence goes on from VHIU01000577.1 coordinate 25,634, forward strand.
TTGATATTATTTTTATGTTTGAGTTCAAGACTTGTGCTTAAACACTGCCTGAATAGTTGTTTGATCCGATGCTCTGAATCTCCTGCGATATTTCTTGACCTAACGCTTGTTTAAAATTATCTTTACAACCAATTTTGCTTTTATTATTTGCTATTTATAAAAACCAAAAACATATTGAATTGTCTTAGCTCTTAATTTAGCTCATTATATCAAAGTGTGAAGCTGGTCTTCTTGGGATCGACCCCTAAATACTACTTCGTATGCTGTGCACTTGCAGTAGGAAATAAGGGTTTAAAACTCGTGTATCATGTTCCCCTTCTCTCTTACGGGAAAAGCATCACGGTGGTTAAAATCTTTACCACCAGGCTCTCTACCGACTTGGGCTGATGCGCCAGCAGCCTTCTTGGTTAAGTTCTACTCGAAATCCAAGACCGCAGCCTTGAGGAACAAGATCTCCTCATTCGAGCAACAGTCCGGCGAATCCTTCAATGAAGCATGGGAGCGGTTTAAGGAGTACAAGCGCGAGTGCCCTCACCATGGGTTTAGTGATGAGCAGCTGCTCAGCACCTTCTATGACGGAGTAGATTGGGACTACAGAAACGCCCTGAATGCAGCTAGTAACGGTGACTTCTACAGTAAGTAAAAGGAAGGAGCTCTGGAGCTAATCGAGAACCTAGCCGCAAGTTCCAGCAACAAAAGCCCGGAGTACGACAGGAAGATGGTCAACAGTGTGGACTCCAAGAAGATTGATTCTTGTTTCTAATGTTTGACAATACTTGATGAATTTTCCATAAAAAGTAGCTCATGAAATTTTTTGTGCACATTTGCTAAAATGGATCGAAATTTGTCGATTTTGTAGGAATGAGCGGAGTTCAAAGAGAAGTGGGAAGCTCTAGCAACACGAGCAAGAAGCGTAAGACAACGCGTGATAAGAACCCGCTCCTCAGACCCATAACTGGAAAGTGGGATGCATACGACACCAAGTGTTTGGCGGACTTGCGACAAACGAAACTTATGCCAAACCGGTTGGGTAGTGAGGCTACATTGGAGGCATTGGGTCTAAAGGAAGATGTGGAGACTGTGTTCGAGAACATTGGGTTCGGACGACTGTGGAAGATCAACGTGCCCATCTATCCTAAGTTGGTGAAGGAGGTTCCTCGCAACTTGCCGTCTCACTTACGCCAATCCCGAAAAACCAAAGGCAAGTGAGGGTACTCTCACATTCTTCCTCAACAAGAAGCACTACCAGTACAGCCTCTTCGAGATTTGTGATGTCTATGGTTTCCACAAAGGAGAAGACGTCAAGTTCTCCAAGTTCAATAAACAAGAAGCGGATGAGTTCTGGGCGATCATTGCTAGTGGGCAATATGTTCCGCGAAATGCTAAGATAACCGCGATCAGGAATCCGGTTTTGAGAGTTGTGGTCAAAATCATAAGCAACACCTTCTTCTGCAAGAAGGAATCGGGAGCTGTACGAGATGATGAGTTGTGGATGCTCTTCTATGGAGTGAAGCATCTCATTCCGATGTACGCAGATACGGACGGTCCTACCGAGAATTATGCTGCTATGTTGTGTGATATGTTGGAGAAGATCAAGACGAGGCCTCCAAAGATAGTATATGTAAGCAACATCCTCACACCTATCTTCGAACACACGCAGGTTGATCTGTCCGGGGAGGAAGTTCTGAACAAATGGGAGAGTATTGACATCGACCATCTCATCCGTTGCACAGTCCTCAACAAGAAGGACGTCTACCAGTTCTATGGGCGCGACGGAGTGGCCCGTTTTTGTAGACTCCCAAACAGAGGTATCACTTCTCTCATTGATCAGGACAGTTTGGAGTTTGATATTGGTCAGGAGTTCTTGATACCAGATCCAGCGGTGCAAGTCGCACATGTTTCGCGACCTCGCAAGATACTTAGACCACAGCGCGCACCACAGCCAGTTGCGCAAGACGAAGAGAGTGATGATGAGATGGCAGAGGGTGGAGATGATATCGAAGAAGAAGAAGACTCACAGCCACAACAACTCCTACCACACAGCGCTGACAGATACCGCTTACCGCCGAGCCCTCCAGCAGATGACACCGCGCAACAACTCCAGTGGATCATCAAATCGCAAAAGAAGAACAACTCGATGATGAGGAAGATCTGGGGAGCGATCCAAATGATTCGACCTTGTTCTTGTGCATCAGGTTCGCAGAAACGAGGAGATGACAGCGACGACTCCAGCGATGACCATGAGAGGAGGACCAAAGCGAGACAAGATCGGTTGAGCGGATGAAGGATAGAGAGCAGCACCGATAGCTCCACCAGCGACCACTGAGCTTGTGGTTATTTCTATCACCCTTGTTATATCCATTTTTATTTTTATGACACTTTTATTTTATTTATGAGTTTACGGGTTTCTCTTTCAGTTTTGTTTTATCCGGGACGGTTAAAAACAAGTCTGGGAGAGGGATTCATTTGTGTACTAACGGTGTGTTTTATGGATGATTATTTCTTATGTTTTATTTTGGTGTGTTTAGATTTCAAAAAAAATCTAAATATTTCTTATGTTTTATTTTGGTGAGTTTAAAAAAAAAATATATATATATATATATATATATTTATCGAGTCAAAACACTGTGTGAATTTGTTAACTTTTTGGAATTGCAACATGTTCGATGTCATTGCCTTACGACTGCTTAGCATTGTCTGAGGATAGTTTGGAAACGCAGAAAAATTCATAACTTGATCATTTAGTGAATTTCTCAAATCATATGAACTTAATTGAATTATTGGAACTTAATATGGACTTAATTTATCTCACTTAGGGGGTTGATAATCATGTATTGGATTTTACATTTGGAGTTTTCTTTGCATAATTTCTACCAGTCTTTGCTAACTCCAAATGGCTAGACTTATCCTTAGTCTAGTACCACACCCTTACCATTTCCATGTTGAAAACCACTTATTTTCGTTTACTGTCATTGCATTCATGTGCAAAAACTATGGAGTATACGGACCGACACAACTTTTCTTTAGGACTGTGTCTAGATAGGTGGTCTCTTTCTGATTAAACTCATGAGATGTGTCTAGAAATGTGATCTCTTTTTGAATATATTCATCGAAAAATTTCGTTTCAAAAGAGGATGAACATTTATTGGGTAGAATATTGTATTCACATTCAAGAAATAAGCTTACATCGTTGAAATTCTTTTGATACAGATCTTAGAGATTAACCGGTTCCATTCTCCGATATATATAAAAAAAAAAGAAGAATAAAAAAAAAAGAATAAAAATAGCATTATTTGCATTACAGAAAAGAAAACAGAAGGAACCGGGAAAGTCAAGGTAATATCGTTAAATTTCATAAAACGTCAAAAGAAATCATGTTCTTGTTTGTGACTCAGTCAAATAAGGGTAGAAGGATTAGAGTTAAGGAGAGTTGTGTACCTCCTAATTGGTCCGTGTCTCAGTGTGATTTTGCATAATGATTTGCATCCGTTTGTACTGCTAAAAGAAACCGAAACATTTGAACCACCAAATACCAACCTTGATACCTAGACCATAACGTGTTAGATATTCCCTTTGTGAGAGTACACGCATTTGATAATGAATGTTAAATATTAACTTCTGCTTGATCATGAGACTTCACTTATTTACTACGGTTATGGAGAAGTACGATGAAGTACGGTTTGATCTGAACTTTGCGAATGCGGTTTACGGGCAATTGATTTAGAGTATGGTCCTATAAGTTTTACGAGTTTCACACATTTTTCAAACCTCTCCTCTTTGTAAGATCTCTAGTTTTGCTTTGAGACAAGCAAAGGTTTTAGTTGGGGGGAGTTGATATTTTGTATTTTTAACATATTTTGATTTGTTTTTAGTATTCGGTTTGAGTTTTGATTTGCATCTTTCGTTAATTTTTCGAGTCTTTTCTATTGTTTCGAGTCTTTTTACAGATTTTATGGAGTTCCGATGGAGTTTGGCGCTTACAGACATGTTCGAGTCGAGTTAATGTGGAAAAACACGAGAAAAGGACCAACTGAAGAGAACGACCGTTCTTGGAGTAGAACGACCATTCAGAACGACTGTTCTCCTACAGAACGGTCGTTCCCCATCTCACCTACCCTGCCGACAAGAGTGCAGAACGACCGTTCTCACCAAGGAACGATCGTTCCCCGTCTCACCTACTTCGCGATCGACCACCTAGAGAACGACCGTTCTCTCCAGAGAATGATCGTTCCCCGACTCACCAACACCCACCTACTTCGATCGACCACTCAGAACGACCGTTCTCCTACAGAACGGTCGTTCCCCGTCTTACCTACTCCCCTACACCTTGGCCTATATATTGGACTCACTCTTGATGTTTCAAAACACACCATCTTCTTCTCTCACTCTTCTCTAGCTTCCAAACATTGCTTCTCTTCTCTTTTAAGCTTTAAACATTTATGCTTTGATCAAGTTTTATTTAGTTTACTTTCAGTTCGTATTATCTATCTTTATGCTTTAATCAAGTTTTATTTAGTCTACTTTCAGTTCTTATTATCTATCTTTATGCTTTAATCAAGTTATATTAAGTTTACTTTCAGTTCTTATTATCTATCTTTATGCTTTAATCAAGTTTTATTAAGTTCACTTTCAGCTTTTGTTATCTATTCAAGCTTTTATGATGAACTCTATAATCTCTTTGTTTTCTTCTTTAATTATGTCTGAGTAGATCTCTTAGTTAGGTTAAAGTTTGTCAAAGGAATTCATGAGCTTTAGGGTTAAACACAAATAGGCTATTCAAATCAATGTCTTCACCTTTGTTGTTCTTAATGCTTAGATCGAATTGATCACTTGATTTTATGATATTGGGTTTAAGTTAGACAGAAAGAGTTGCTAGGTTGCTAGAAGAAACTTGGGTGAGAAATTTATTCATTACCTGCGAGAGTAGATGTATTGGAGAAATGTGAACAAATCAAACATATCCTTAATGCTCGTCTGCTATTTCTAAAACCAACGAGAGTTAGGATTTTTGGTTGTTAGATAAAAGTTATTGATGCCACGAGAGTGGATTGATATTATTTTTATGTTTGAGTTCTAGACTTGTGCTTAAATCATTGCCTGAATAGTTGTTTGATCATTTGCTCTGAATCTCCTGCGAAATACCTTGACCTAACGCTTGTTTAAATATTATTTTTACAACCGATTTCGTTTTTATTACTTGCTATTTACGAAACCAAACCATAATTGAATTGTCTTAGCTTTTGATTTAGCTCATTAGATCAAAGTGTAAAACTGGTCTTCGTGGGATCGACCCCTAAGTACTACTTCGTATGCTGTGCACTTGCAGTAGGAAATAAGGGTTTAAAACTCGTGTATCACTGAAGCATGATGCTCGGGACAAGTTCAGCCGCCGGGTACTGATTGCGAAGATGATGGGTGGCTGACGCATGATGCTCGGGACAAGTTTAGCCGCCATGCACTGATTGAGAAGATGATGGGCGGCTGAAGCATGATGCTCGGGACAAGTTCAGCCGTTTGATCTTGATCTTGAGTTCTCGTTCTATCAATCTCCGAGGGGAGAATTTTGACCCCAACAATAGAAATCGAAACTGGAAGTTCTGATTCCGTGGTTTGTTTTCCTCCTCCAATCACATAGAAACAGATTGCCTTTGTGTTACTTGGATTGTAGTGTTTGATTGAATTTGATTTAGGTTTTTGGGATTTGCAGGTGAGTGAATTGAACAGCCAATTTGAGAATTGTCAGCAGATGTTGAATTCGATTTCTGAATCCCTAGAATCTAAAACTATGGTAAAACATTGAGACTTCTGGTTAATGTTGCAATAAAGATACACACTACAGATAGGAAACGAGATGGTGGAGTAGTTGTTTATGATGCAAAGGGGATCTTTAGTGCAGCCCGTGTTTGTGCCTGAATGAGCAGGAAATGAGGAAACCAGGCACAGTCAAGTAAATTTAGTTGAAGAGGACGAGGAGAGATTATGGTCAGCTCGAAGCTATAATGTTCAAATGATTCAAAGGTTAACCAAAATGGACCTTGACGGCTTGATGCAGCTGTGCATGTATTATTAGAGAGGATCAAATCAAGGGATTCGAGTTTGTTCTATCATAGAACATAGTTATTTTATTTTTTTTTGTATAATCTCTTCATATGTTTTTCTAAAACTATTAATATGTTATTGTTAACCAAAATCAATAAAAATAATATTATCATAACTATGAAAAAAATTCAATTTTTGCTGCTAATCAAAATCAATAAAAAGAAATATTATCAATACACAATTAAGAATTAAAATTTACAAAAATAAAATAAAGTCATGAACTTTGGTTTAGAATTTAGGGAATATGATTTGGGGTTTAGGGTATAAAGAGGTTTAGGGTTTTTTTATATAATTGTTTATACTTCTATTAACAATAGAAATTTAAAAGTATTATTGTTTTATATTTTTATTGCGACAAAAAAAAGAAAGAAAAGTTATTTAGTCTTTGATTTAAGTTTGGGACATAGAGTTTGTGGTTTAGGGTCTAAGAATATAGGGGTATAGAGTTTGAAATATATTTTTCTAGTTTTATTAACAATATATGTGTATATATATTAAGTTTATATAATTTATGAGTAGTAAATTTAAGATCTAAAGATAATACATTTTAAAAATGAGGATCCTACCCTAAATACTGTGAGAGCCGAAACTCACACTGTCAAAACTTATATTTTGTGGGGGCTCGAAAATTCTATTTTAAAGAACTAAAGGACCGAAAAATGTAAAAAGAGATATTTTATTGATAATTTTCGAAAGTACAAGAATAATTAGCAAAAGCTGAAAAGTCTTATATTGCCAAAGCTCTTAATACTTGGATTTGGGATGCCTTTGACCCTTACATGAGTGTACATATATATACTGACAATCCTAGGGTGCTAAGACTTCATACTTTCGATGTGGGACATTGTGGTTTCTTCCCAGCCGTCGACCTAACCTTTTGGGCCCGAAATCCGGCCCGAAGATCTTCTGTGATCCACCTGCACGTTCTGACCCAACTCTGGCCCGCCGATGAATAGTAAACCGTGAGTAGTAAACCATGAATAGTAATCCGAATCTCGGTTTAGATTTAACTCGATTTTTCGGTTAACTTTATCTCGAGATGAATAGTGTTTTTGATGGTTTTTCCCGCGTGAACAGTATTCCGAACGTTTTACGACGTTTGAGATTTGAGCCGCCCGTTCTTTATTTGAACTTCCAGCCACCGGTTCTCGTATTGGTGGCCAGCCGCCGGTTCCTTTAGCTCGTTTGTTCGGACGACTGGTCCATGGACGGCTGAACGTCGGTCACGGTCTTTCGGAGAATGTTTATGGACGTTTTAGAGTCAGAACATGCAAATGCCTAATCTTTGAGTCGGTCCGGGCTTAGAGTTATGCTTGATGGTCGGTCGACTGGACAAGGTTCGGATAACGAGTCCTGACTAAGAAATGATCGTGGGCGGCTGGCCTTATTCCAGCCGCCGGACCAAGCATGAGGAAGATCCGGGGGGCTGGCCTTATCCCAGCCGCCGGACCGTGCATGGAGGAGATCCGGGCGGCTGGCCTTATCCCAGCCGCTGGACATTGTCTTGGAGGGAACATGGGCGGCTGGCCTTATCGCAGCCGCCGGGTCATGTCTCGGATGTGTCGTGGGCAGTTGGCCTTAACTTGTCCGGTCCGTGCCGAGTATAAATTCCATTTGACCTTGATCTTGGCTTCTTGTTTCGTTAATCTTCGAGGAGGGGATTCTGACCCCAACAGTTAGCCCCTCAGCTCTTCGTTTCCGTAGTCCGGAACGATGAGCTTTAAGCCGAGATTTTATCGGGATTGATCGAAACGGGAAGATTTCCTTTCTTCTTTTTTTTTTCTTTTTCTTAAACAAGAAAAACTTCCTTTTCGTATGATGGACTTGTGGGTGGTTGGCTCGGAATTGGAAAGATCCAATTTCTATTCGAACAAGGTTTCGAACTGTCGGACTATATATATGCACCCTTCCTTCTTCTTTTTCCTCGCGAGTTCTTTTTAAAGTTGAGTGCTCTTTCCATTTCCTTGAATTTAATATCATGGTTAGGCCATCTTTTCGCGAGAGGAGGCAGATGGAGAAGAACGGAGAGGCATACAAGCTCGGAAAAGATTCCAAGGATAAGACGGCGGCTGGCCCTTTGGGATCGGGATTGGCGGATGGTAGTCAAGCCATCCCTCCACCGGAGTGGCCCGCGGATAAGTTGGCGGTATCCACCATTGTTGTCACTCCTTTAAAGAAGGAGGCTATTCTAGAATGAAGTATCGCGAGGCGTTTTCCCAAGGCTAAAGCAGCGGCTGGCGGAGCCGTCTATGGTCTGAGCGATGAAGACGACCTGTTGCGCCAAAAGCAGGCGGGTTGCCTTGCTGACCCTGGAGCGAAAAATTCTCCTTTCGAGGCTCGGCGTATGGGTCCTCCGCCAGGACTTGCTTTTCCTGAGGCTGTTTGTAATAATCGTCGTCAGTCTGCTAGGAGTTTTTCGGCGATCACGGATGCTAGTTTCAAGATTCCTTCCTGTGACAGTCTGGACGAGCCTGAGAAGTATGAGGATATGGCCTTGAGCGGGATGAAGGTTTATCTATTCTTGCTCTCTTTTTTTTTTTTTTTTTTTTTTGCTGACTATTTTCCCCTTTTTTTTTTTAGTTCATTTCTTCCTTGAACAAGTGAATCAGCACGTATGACGCTTCCGTCCATGGAATCCGTAAGCGTGCTGAGGAAGCTCGGGAGGATGCTCGGCTGGTAAGGAGGAAACTCAACGAACTTAAGGCGGCATCTTCGCATCAGGTCAAGTCGCTCGAGAGGGAGCTCGCTTCGTTGCGCGCGGAAAAAGCCGAGGCGTTGCAGTTCAAGACCCGCCAAGAGGCCAAGGATGCAGGTCATGCTAAGGAAGTACAGAATTTGAAGGACCAGATGGCCAGTGCGAAGGCGGCGCGCAACTCGAAGGTGCAGCGTGCTTACGCGGATGGCCGCAAGGCTTCCGTCGCGAAATTCTGCGACTTCTTGAATGTGCTAAAAGAAGATCTTGGATTTTTGTCTGAGGCAAGGAACCAGGAAGTAGATTTGGCTCAGATAGAGAGTAATATCGAACTCGTCGCGTTGCTACAGGGGACTAATCCTCCCAGCTTGGATGAGGAGAAGGTGAAATTGTCGACATGGATGAACGAGTTTGATAAGTCTGCAGCTCGGTTTGATGATGTGATCGCTCGAATTCATGGGAAGGTTGATTCTCAGTTGTGGCCAGCCCACAGGGATGACAATGTTTCAATACCCGAGGAAAGATCTGTCGAAGAGGAGGCTACTTCCCTCGGGGTGGTTGATCTATCGGGATCGAACGAGTCTGTTCCCGGAATCTCGGATATTGCTGTTGCCAAGGCGTTTGGTTCAGATTCTTGACCTTGCGGTGGTTATTCTTTTTCGTCATTTTTGAGTTTTTGGTAGTTTTTGGCTTTCGTTTATAGATTTATGTTATGTACGGCCTGATTTTTGGTCAGGACAGGTTTTTCTTCGTTTTGAGATTTCAATAAGATAAGCTTTCGAGATTTGTGTTTTGCCATTCACTTTTCCTTCGTGCAAAGGTCCAGGTTGGATAATCATGGGCGGCTTGGGATACAAGTTTGTATCCCATGCTTCGCGTTCTATCTTTATGAGAATTTTTGCGAAAATAGTTTTGTTTAGAAACCTCATAGGACATTTTTTGGACCCCAAATATGCTTTCTAAGCTTTTATAAGGTACACATTAAAGTGCCCTTTTGGAACACAAACTTGTATCCCATGCTTTGCGTCTATCTTTATAAGAAGTTTTGCGAAAATAGTTTTGTTTAGAAACCTCAGAGGACATTTTTTGGACCCCAAATATGCTTTCTAAGCTTTTATAAGGTACACATTAACGTGCTCTTTTAGAACACAAACTTGTATCCCATGCTTCACGTCTATCTTTATGAGAAGATTTGCGAAAATAGTTTTGTTTAGAAACCTCATAGGACATTTTTTGGACCCCAAATATGCTTTCTAAGCTTTTATGGGGTACACATTAAAGTGCTCTTTTGGAACACAAACTTGTATCCCATGCTTCGCGTTCTATCTTTATGAGAAGTTTTGCGAAAATAGTTTTGTTTAGAAACCTCATAGGACATTTTTTGGACCCCAAATATGCTTTCTAAGCTTTTATAAGCTACACATTAAAGTGCTCTTTTGGAACACAAACTTGTATCCCATGCTTCGTGTTCTATCTTTATGAGAAGTTTTGCGAAAATAGTTTTGTTTATACACCTCATAGGACATTTTTTGACCCCAAATATGCTTTCTAAGCTTTTACGAGGTACACATTAAAGTGCTCTTTTGGAACACAAACTTGTATCCCATGCTTCGCGTTCTATCTTTATGAGAAGTTTTGCGAAAATAGTTTTGTTTATAAACCTCATGGGACATTTTTTGGACCCCAAATATGCTTTCTAAGCTTTTATCAGGTACACATTAAAGTGCCATTTTGGGACACAAACTTGTATCCCATGCTTCGCGTTCCATTTTTATGAGAAGTTTTGCGAAAATAGTTTTCTTTATAAACCTCATAAGACATTTTTTGGACCCCAAATATGCTTTCTAAGCTTTTATAAGGTACACAATAAAGTGCTCTTTTGGAACACAAACTTGTATCCCATGCTTCGCGTTCTATCTTTATGAGAAGTTTTGCGAAAATAGTTTTGTTTATAAACCTCATAGGACATTTTTTGGACCCCAAATATGCTTTCTAAGCTTTTATAAGGTACACATTAAAGTGCTCTTTTGGAACACAAACTTGTATCCCATTCTAAACAAAACTATTTTCGCAAAACTTCTTATAAAGATAGACGCAAAGCATGGGATACAAGTTTGTGTTCCAAAAGAGCACTTTAATGTATACCTTATAAAAGCTTAGAAAGCATATTTGGGGTCCAAAAAATGTCCTATGAGGTTTCTAAACAAAACTATTTTCGCAAAACTTCTCATAAAGATAGAACGCGAAGCATGGGATACAAGTTTGTGTTCCAAAAGAGCACTTTAATGTGTACCTCATAAAAGCTTAGAAAGCATATTTGGGGTCCAAAAAATGTCCTATGAGGTTTCTAAACAAAACTATTTTCGCAAATCTTCTCATAAAGATAGACGTGAAGCATGGGATACAAGTTTGTGTTCCAAAAGAGCACTTTAATATGTACCTTATAAAAGCTTAGAAAGCATATTTGGGGTCCAAAAAATGTCCTCTGAGGTTTCTAAACAAAACTATTTTCGCAAAACTTCTTATAAAGATAGACGCAAAGCATGGGATACAAGTTTGTGTTCCAAAAGGGCACTTTAATGTGTACCTTATAAAAGCTTAGAAAGCTTATTTGGGGTCCAAAAAATGTCCTATGAGGTTTCTAAACAAAACTATTTTCGCAAAAATTCTCATAAAGATAGAACGCGAAGCATGGGATACAAGTTTGTGTTCCAAAAGGGCACTTTAATGTGTACCTGATAAAAGCGTAGAAAGCATATTTGGGGTCCAAAAAATGTCGTATGAGGTTTCTAAACAAAACTATTTTCGCAAAAATTCTCATAAAGATAGAACGCGAAGCATGGGATACAAGTTTGTGTTCCAAAAGAGCCCTTTAATGTGTACCTGATAAAAGCGTAGAAAGCATATTTGGGGTCCAAAAAATGTCGTATGAGGTTTCTAAACAAAACTATTTTCGTAAAACTTCTTATAAAGATAGAACGCGAAGCATGGGATACAAGTTTGTGTTCCAAAAGAGCACTTTAATGGGTACCTTATAAAGGCTTAGAAAGCATATTTGGGTTCCAAAAAATGTCCTCTGAGGTTTCTAAACAAAACTATTTTGGCAAAACTTTTCATAAAGATAGAACGCGAAGCATGGGATACAAGTTTGTGTTCCAAAAGAGCACTTTAATGTGTACCTTATAAAAGCTTAGAAAGCATATTTGGGGTCCAAAAAATGTCCTCTGAGGTTTCTAAACAAAACTATTTTCGCAAAACTTCTTATAAAGATAGACGCAAAGCATGGGATACAAGTTTGTGTTCCAAAAGGGCACTTTAATGTGTACTTCATAAAAGCTTAGAAAGCATATTTGGGGTCCAAGAAATGTCCTATGAGGTTTCTAAACAAAACTATTTTCGCAAAACTTCTTATAAAGATAGAACACGAAGCTTGGGATACAAGTTTGTGTTCCAAAAGAGCACTTTAATGTGTACCTTATAAAAGCTTAGAAAGCATATTTGAGGTCCAAAAAATGTTCTATGAGGTTTATAAACAAAACTATTTTCGCAAAAGTTCTCATAAAGATAGAACGCGAAGCATGGGAAACATGTTTGTGTTCCAAAAGAGCACTTTAATGTGTACCTTATAAAAGCTTAGAAAGCATGTTTGGGGTCCTAAAAATGTCCTATGAGGTTTATAAACAAAACTATTTTCGCAAAACTTCTCATAAAGATAGAACGCGAAGCATGGGATACAAGTTTGTGTTCCAAAAGAGCACTTTAATGTGTACCTTATAAAAGCTTAGAAAGCATATTTGGGGTCCAAAAAATGTCCTATGAGAATTCTAAACAAAACTATTTTCGCAAAACTTCTTATAAAGATAGAACGCGAAGCATGGGATACAAGTTTGTGTTCCAAAAGAGCACTTTAATGTGTACCTCATAAAAGATTAGAAAGCATATTTAGGGTCCAAAAAATGTCCTATGAGGTTTATAAACAAAACTATTTTCGCAAAAGTTCTCATAAAGATAGAACGCGAAGCATGGAAACATGTTTGTGTTCCAAAAGAGCACTTTAATGTGTACCTTATAAAAGCTTAGAAAGCATGTTTGGGGTCCTAAAAATGTCCTATGATGTTTATAAACAAAACTATTTTCGCAAAACTTCTCATAAAGATAGAACGCGAAGCATGGGATACAAGTTTGTGTTCCAAAAGAGCACTTAATGTGTACCTTATAAAAGCTTAGAAGCATATTTGGGGTCCAAAAAATGTCCTATGAGAATTCTAAACAAAACTATTTTCGCAAAACTTCTTATAAAGATAGAACGCGAAGCATGGGATACAAGTTTGTGTTCCAAAAGAGCACTTTAATGTGTACCTCATAAAAGATTAGAAAGCATATTTAGGGTCCAAAAAATGTCCTATGAGGTTTATAAACAAAACTATTTTCGCAAAACTTCTCATAAAGATAGAACGCGAAGCATGGGATACAAGTTTGTGTTCCAAAAGAGCATTTTAATGTGTACCTTATAAAAGCTTAGAAAGCATATTTGGGGTCCAAGAAATGTCCTATGAGGTTTCTAAACAAAACTATTTCCGCAAAACTTCTTATAAAGAAAGAACGCGAAGCATGGGATACAAGTTTGTGTTCCAATAGAGCACTTTAATGTTTACCTCATAAAAGCTTAGAAAGCATATTTGGGGTCCAAAAAATATTTTATGAGGTTTATAAACAAAACTATTTTCGCAAAACTTCTCATAAAGATAGAACGCGAAGCATGGGATACATGTTTGTGTTCCAAAAGAGCACTTTAATGTGTACCTTATAAAAGCTTAGAAAGCATATTTGGGGTCCAAAAAATGTCCTATGAGGTTTATAAACAAAACTATTTTCGCAAAACTTCTCATAAAGAAAGAACGCGAAGCATGGGATACAAGTTTGTGTTCCAAAAGAGCACTTTAATGTGTACCTTATAAAAGCTTAGAAAGCATATTTGGGGTCCAAAAAATGTCCTATGAGGTTTAAAACAAAACTATTTGCGCAAAACTTCTTATAAAGATAGAACGCGAAGCTTGGGATACAAATTTGTGTTCCAAAAGAGCACTTTAATGTGTACCTTATAAAAGCTTAGAAAGCATATTTGAGGTCCAAAAAATGTTCTATGAGGTTTATAAACAAAACTATTTTCGCAAAACTTCTCATAAAGATAGAACGCGAAGCATGGGATACATGTTTGTGTTCCAAAAGAGCACTTTAATGTGTACCTTATAAAAGCTTAGAAAGCATATTTGGGGTCCTAAAAATGTCCTATGAGGTTTCTAAACAAAACTATTTTCGCAAAACTTCTTATAAAGATAGAAGGCTAAGCATGGGATACAAGTTTGTGTTCCAAAAGAGCACTTTAATGTGTACCTCATAAAAGATTATAAAGCATATTTGGGGTCCAAAAAATGTCCTATGAGGTTTCTAAACAAAACTATTTCTGCAAAACTTCTTATAAAGAAAGAACGCGATGCATGGGATACAAGTTTGTGTTACAAAAAAGCACTTTAATGTGTACCTTATAAAAGCTTAGAAAGCATATTTGGGGTCGAATAAATTGTCCTATGAGGTTTATAAACAAAACTATTTTCGCAAAACTTCTTATAAAGATAGAACGCGAAGCTTGGGATACAAGTTTGTGTTCCAAAAGAGCACTTTAATGTGTACCTAATAAAAGCTTAGAAAGCATATATGGCGTCCAAAAAATGTCCTATGAGGTTTCTAAACAAAACTATTTTCGCAATACTTCTCATAAAGATAGACGCGAAGCATGGGATACATGTTTGTGTTCCAAAAGAGCACTTTAATGTGTACCTTGTAAAAGCTTAGAAAGCATATTTGGGGTCCAAAAAATGTCCTATGAGGTTTATAAACAAAACTATTTTCGCAAAACTTCTCATAAAGATAGAACGCGAAGCATGGGATACAAGTTTGTGTTCCAAAAGAGCACTTTAATGTGTACCTTATAAAAGCTTAGAAAGCATATTGGGGTCCAAGAATGTCCTATGAGGTTTCTAAACAAAACTATTTTGGCAAAACTTCTTATAAAGATAGAACGCGAAGCTTGGGATACAAGTTTGTGTTCCAAAAGAGCACTTTAATGTGTACCTCATAAAAGATTATAAAGCATATTTGGGGTCCAAAAAATGTCCTATGAGGTTTCTAAACAAAACTATTTCTGCAAAACTTCTTATAAAGAAAGAACGCGATGCATGGGATACAAGTTTGTGTTACAAAAAAGCACTTTAATGTGTACCTTATAAAAGCTTAGAAAGCATATTTGGGGTCGAATAAATTGTCCTATGAGGTTTATAAACAAAACTATTTTCGCAAAACTTCTTATAAAGATAGAACGCGAAGCTTGGGATACAAGTTTGTGTTCCAAAAGAGCACTTTAATGTGTACCTTGTAAAAGCTTAGAAAGCATATTTGGGGTCCAAAAAATGTCCTATGAGGTTTCTAAACAAAACTATTTTCGCAATACTTCTCATAAAGATAGACGCGAAGCATGGGATACATGTTTGTGTTCCAAAAGAGCACTTTAATGTGTACCTTGTAAAAGCTTAGAAAGCATATTTGGGGTCCAAAAAATGTCCTATGAGGTTTATAAACAAAACTATTTTCGCAAAACTTCTCATAAAGATAGAACGCGAAGCATGGGATACAAGTTTGTGTTCCAAAAGAGCACTTTAATGTGTACCTTATAAAAGCTTAAAAAGCATATTTGGGGTCCAAGAAATGTCCTATGAGGTTTCTAAACAAAACTATTTTGGCAAAACTTCTTATAAAGATAGAACGCGAAGCTTGGGATACAAGTTTGTGTTCCAAAAGAGCACTTTAATGTGTACCTCATAAAAGATTATAAAGCATATTTGGGGTCCAAAAAATGTCCTATGAGGTTTCTAAACAAAACTATTTCTGCAAAACTTCTTATAAAGAAAGAACGCGATGCATGGGATACAAGTTTGTGTTACAAAAAAGCACTTTAATGTGTACCTTATAAAAGCTTAGAAAGCATATTTGGGGTCGAATAAATTGTCCTATGAGGTTTATAAACAAAACTATTTTCGCAAAACTTCTTATAAAGATAGAACGCGAAGCTTGGGATACAAGTTTGTGTTCCAAAAGAGCACTTTAATGTGTACCTTATAAAAGCTTAGAAAGCATATTTGGGGTCGAATAAATTGTCCTATGAGGTTTATAAACAAAACTATTTTCGCAAAACTTCTTATAAAGATAGAACGCGAAGCTTGGGATACAAGTTTGTGTTCCAAAAGAGCACTTTAATGTGTACCTAATAAAAGCTTAGAAAGCATATATGGCGTCCAAAAAATGTCCTACGAGGTTTCTAAACAAAACTATTTTCGCAATACTTCTCATAAAGATAGACGCGAAGCATGGGATACATGTTTGTGTTCCAAAAGAGCACTTTAATGTGTACCTTGTAAAAGCTTAGAAAGCATATTTGGGGTCCAAAAAATGTCCTATGAGGTTTATAAACAAAACTATTTTCGCAAAACTTCTCATAAAGATAGAACGCGAAGCATGGGATACAAGTTTGTGTTCCAAAAGAGCACTTTAATGTGTACCTTATAAAAGCTTAGAAAGCATATTTGGGGTCCAAGAAATGTCCTATGAGGTTTCTAAACAAAACTAGTTTGGCAAAACTTCTTATAAAGATAGAACGCGAAGCTTGGGATACATGTTTGTGTTCCAAAAGAGCACTTTAATGTGTACCTTGTAAAAGCTTAGAAAGCATATATGGCGTCCAAAAAATGTCCTATGAGGTTTATAAACAAAACTATTTTCGCAAAAGTTCTCATAAAGATAGAACGCGAAGCATGGGAAACATGTTTGTGTTCCAAAAGAGCACTTTAATGTGTACCTTATAAAAGCTTAGAAAGCATATTTGGGGTCCTAAAAATGTCCTATGAGGTTTATAAACAAAACTATTTTCGCAAAACTTCTCATAAAGATAGAACGCGAAGCATGGGATACAAGTTTGTGTTCCAAAAGAGCACTTTAAAGTGTACCTTATAAAAGCTAAGACAGCATATTTGGGGTCCAAAAAATGTCCTATGAGGTTTCTAAACAAAATTATTTTCGCAAAACTTCTTATAAAGATAGAACGCGAAGCATGGGATACAAGTTTGTGTTCCAAAAGAGCACTTTAATGTGTACCTCATAAAAGATTAGAAAGCATATTTGGGGTCCAAAAATGTCCTATGAGGTTTATAAACAAAACTATTTTCGCAAAACTTCTCATAAAGATAGAACGCGAAGCATGGGATACAAGTTTGTATTCCAAAAGAGCACTTTAATGTGTACCTTATAAAAGCTTAGAAAGCACATTTGGGGTCCAAGAAATGTCCTATGAGGTTTCTAAACAAAACTATTTCCGCAAAACTTCTTATAAAGAAAGAACGCGAAGCATGGGATACAAGTTTGTGTTCCAATAGAGCACTTTAATGTTTACCTCATAAAAGCTTAGAAAGCATATTTGGGGTCCAAAAAATATTTTATGAGGTTTATAAACAAAACTATTTTCGCAAAACATCTCATAAAGATAGAACGCGAAGCATGGGATACATGTTTGTGTTCCAAAAGAGCACTTTAATGTGTACCTTATAAAAGCTTAGAAAGCATATTTGGGGTCCAAAAAATGTCCTATGAGGTTTATAAACAAAACTAATTTTGCAAAACTTCTTATAAAGATAGAACGCGAAGCATGGGATACATGTTTGTGTTCCAAAAGAGCACTTTAATGTGTACCTGATAAAAGGTTAGAAAGCATATTTGGGGTCCAAAAAATGTCCTATGAGGTTTATAAACAAAACTATTTTCGCAAAATTTATTATAAAGATAGAACGCGAAGCATGGGATACAAGTTTGTGTTCCAAAAGAGCACTTTAACGTGTACCTTATAAAAGCTTAGAAAGCATATTTGGCGTCCAAAAAATGTCCTATGAGGTTTCTAAACAAAACTATTTTGGCAAAACTTCTTATAAAGAAAGAACACGATGCATGGGATACAAGTTTGTGTTACAAAAGAGCACTTTAATGTGTACCTTATAAAAGCTTCGAAAGCATATTTGGGGTCGAAAAAATTGTCCTATGAGGTTTATAAACAAAACTATTTTCGCAAAACTTCTTATAAAGATAGAACGCGAAGCTTGGGATACAAGTTTGTGTTCCAAAAGAGCTCTTTAATGTGTACCTAATAAAAGCTTAGAAAGCATATATGGCGTCCAAAAAATGTCCTATGAGGTTTCTAAACAAAACTATTTTCGCAAAACTTCTCATAAAGATAGACGCGAAGCATGGGATACATGTTTGTGTTCCAAAAGAGCACTTTAATGTGTACCTTGTAAAAGCTTAGAAAGCATATTTGGGGTCCAAAAAATGTCCTATGAGGTTTATAAACAAAACTATTTTCGCAAAACTTCTCATAAAGATAGAACGCGAAGCATGGGATACAAGTTTGTGTTCCAAAAGAGCACTTTAATGTGTACCTCATAAAAGCGTAGAAAGCATATTTGGGGTCCAAAAAATGTCGTATGAGGTTTCTAAACAAAACTATTTTCGCAAAACTTCTCAGAAAGAAAGAACGCGAAGCATGAGATACAAGTTTGTGTTCCAAAAGAGCACTTTAATGTGTACCTTATAAAAGCTTAGAAAGCATATTTGGGGTCCAGGAAATGTCCTATGAGGTTTCTAAACAAAACTATTTTCGCAAAAATTCTCATAAAGATAGAACGCGAAGCATGGGATACAAGTTTGTGTTCCAAAAGAGCCCTTTAATGTGTACCTGATAAAAGCGTAGAAAGCATATTTGGGGTCCAAAAAATGTCCTATGAGGTTTCTAAACAAAACTATTTTCGCAAAAATTCTCATAAAGAAAGAACGCGCAGCATGGGAAACAAGTTTGTGTTCCAATAGAGCACTTTAACGTGTACCTCATAAAAGCTTAGAAAGCATATTTGGGGTCCAAAAAATGTCCTATGAGGTTTCTAAATAAAACTATTTTCGCAAAACTTCTCAGAAAGAAAGAACGCGAAGCATGGGATACAAGTTTGTGTTCCAAAAGAGCACTTTAATGTGTACCTTATAAAAGCTTAGAAAGCATATTTGGGGTCCAGGAAATGTCCTATGAGGTTTCTAAACAAAATTATTTTCGCAAAAATTCTCATAAAGATAAGAACGCGAAGCATGGGATACAAGTTTGTGTTCCAAAAGAGCCCTTTAATGTGTACCTGATAAAAGCGTAGAAAGCATATTTGGGGTCCAAAAAATGTCGTATGAGGTTTCTAAACAAAACTATTTTCGCAAAACTTCTTATAAAGATAGAACGCGAAGCATGGGATACAAGTTTGTGTTCCAAAAGAGCACTTTAATGGGTACCTTATAAAGGCTTAGAAAGCATATTTGGGTTCCAAAAAATGTCCTCTGAGGTTTCTAAACAAAACTATTTTGGCAAAACTTCTTATAAAGAAAGAACACGATGCATGGGATACAAGTTTGTGTTACAAAAGAGCACTTTAATGTGTACCTTATAAAAGCTTCGAAAGCATATTTGGGGTCGAAAAAATTGTCCTATGAGGTTTATAAACAAAACTATTTTCGCAAAACTTCTTATAAAGATAGAACGCGAAGCTTGGGATACAAGTTTGTGTTCCAAAAGAGCACTTTAATGTGTACCTAATAAAAGCTTAGAAAGCATATATGGCGTCCAAAAAATGTCCTATGAGGTTTCTAAACAAAACTATTTTCGCAAAACTTCTCATAAAGATAGACGCGAAGCATGGGATACATGTTTGTGTTCCAAAAGAGCACTTTAATGTGTACCTTGTAAAAGCTTAGAAAGCATATTTGGGGTCCAAAAAATGTCCTATGAGGTTTATAAACAAAACTATTTTCGCAAAACTTCTCATAAAGATAGAACGCGAAGCATGGGATACAAGTTTGTGTTCCAAAAGAGCACTTTAATGTGTACCTTATAAAAGCTTAGAAAGCATATTTGGGGTCCAAGAAATGTCCTATGAGGTTTCTAAACAAAACTATTTTCGCAAAACTTCTTATAAAGATAGAACGCGAAGCTTGGGATACAAGTTTGTGTTCCAAAAGAGCACTTTAATGTGTACCTTATAAAAGCTTAGAAAGCATATTTGAGGTCCGAAAAATGTTCTATGAGGTTTATAAACAAAACTATTTTCGCAAAAGTTCTCATAAAGATAGAACGCGAAGCATGGGAAACATGTTTGTGTTCCAAAAGAGCACTTTAATGTGTACCTTATAAAAGCTAAGAAAGCATATTTGGGGTCCAAAAAATGTCCTATGAGGTTTCTAAACAAAACTATTTTCGCAAAACTTCTTATAAAGATAGAACGCGAAGCATGGGATACAAGTTTGTGTTCCAAAAGAGCACTTTAATGTGTACCTCATAAAAGATTAGAAAGCATGTTTGGGGTCCAAAAAATGTCCTATGAGGTTTATAAACAAAACTATTTTCGCAAAACTTCTCATAAAGATAGAACGCGAAGCATGGGATACAAGTTTGTGTTCCAAAAGAGCACTTTAATGTGTACCTTATAAAAGCTTAGAAAGCATATTTGGGGTCCAAGAAATGTCCTATGAGGTTTCTAAACAAAACTATTTCCGCAAAACTTCTTATAAAGAAAGAACGCGAAGCATGGGATACAAGTTTGTGTTCCAATAGAGCACTTTAATGTTTACCTCATAAAAGCTTAGAAAGCATATTTGGGGTCCAAAAAATATTTTATGAGGTTTATAAACAAAACTATTTTCGCAAAACTTCTCATAAAGATAGAACGCGAAGCATGGGATACATGTTTGTGTTCCAAAAGAGCACTTTAATGTGTACCTGATAAAAGCTTAGAAAGCATATTTGGGGTCCAAAAAATGTCCTATGAGGTTGATAAACAAAACTATTTTCGCAAAACTTCTCATAAAGATAGAACGCGAAGCATGGGATACATGTTTCTGTTCCAAAAGAGCACTTTAATGTGTACCTGATAAAAGCTTAGAAAGCATATTTGGGGTCCAAAAAATGTCCTATGAGGTTTATAAACAAAACTATTTTCGCAAAATTTATTATAAAGATAGAACGCGAAGCATGGGATACAAGTTTGTGTTCCAAAAGAGCACTTTAATGTGTACCTTATAAAAGCTTAGAAAGCATATTTGGCGTCCAAAAAATGTCCTATGAGGTTTCTAAACAAAACTATTTCCGCAAAACTTCTAATAAAAATAGAACGCGAAGCATGGGATGCAAGTTTGTGTTCCAATAGAGCACTTTAACGTGTACCTCATAAAAGCTTAGAAAACATATTTGGGGTCCAAAAAATGTCCTATGAGGTTTCTAAATAAAACTATTGTCGCCAAACTTCTCAGAAAGAAAGAACGCGAAGCATGGGATACAAGTTTGTGTTCCAAAAGAGCACTTTAATGTGTACCTTATAAAAGCTTAGAAAGCATATTTGGGGTCCAAAAAATGTCCTATGAGGTTTCTAAACAAAACTATTTTCGCAAAACTTCTTATAAAGATAGACGCGAAGCATGGGATACAAGTTTGTGTTCCAAATAAGCACTTTAATGTGTACCTTATAAAAGCTTAGAAAGCATATTTGGGGTCCAAAAAATGTCCTATGAGATTTATAAACAAAACTACTTTCGCAAAACTTCTCATAAAGATAGACGCGAAGCATGGGATACATGTTTGTGTTCCAAAAGAGCACTTTAATGTGTACCTTGTAAAAGCTTAGAAAGCATATTTAAGGTCCAAAAAATGTCCTATGAGGTTTATTAACAAAACTATTTTCGCAAAACTTCTAATAAAGATAGAACGCGAAGCATGGGATACAAGTTTGTGTTCCAAAAGAGCACTTTAATGTGTACCTTATAAAAGCTTAGAAAGCATATTTGGGGTCCAAAAAAGGTCCTATGAGGTTTCTAAACAAAACTATTTTCACAAAACTTCTTATAAAGATAGAACGCGAAGCATGGGATACAAGTTTGTGTTCCAAAAGAGCACTTTAATGTGTCCCATTAAAAATTATAATCATATTTGGGGTCCAAAAAATGTCCTATGAGGTTTCTAAATAAAACTATTTTCGCAAAACTTCTCAGAAAGAAGAACGCGAAGCATGGTATACAAGTTTGTGTTCCAAAAGAGCACTTTAATGTGTACCTTATAAAAGCTTAGAAAGCATATTTGGGGTCCAAAAAATATCCTATGAGGTTTCTAAACAAAACTATTTTCGCAAAACTTCTTATAAAGATAGATGCGAAGCATGGGATACAAGTTTGTGTTCCAAATAAGCACTTTAATGTGTACCTTATAAAAGCTTAGAAAGCATATTTGGGGTCCAAAAAATGTCCTATGAGGTTTCTAAACAAAACTATTTACGCAAAACTTCTTATAAAGATAGACGCGAAGCATGGGATACAAGTTTGTGTTCCAAATAAGCACTTTAATGTGTACCTTATAAAAGATTAGAAAGCATATTTGGGGTCCAAAAAATGTCCTATGAGATTTATAAACAAAACTACTTTCGCAAAACTTCTCATAAAGATAGACGCGAAGCATGGGATACATGTTTGTGTTCCAAAAGAGCACTTTAATGTGTACCTTGTAAAAGCTTAGAAAGCATATTTAGGTCCAAAAAATGTCCTATGAGTTTATTAACAAAACTATTTTCGCAAAACTTCTAATAAAGATAGAACGCGACATGGGATACAGTTTGTGTTCCAAAAGAGCACTTTAATGTGTACCTTATAAAAGCTTAGAAAGCATATTTGGGGTCCAAAAAAGGTCCTATGAGGTTTCTAAACAAAACTATTTTCACAAAACTTCTTATAAAGATAGAACGCGAAGCATGGGATACAAGTTTGTGTTCCAAAAGAGCACTTTAATGTGTACCTCATAAAAGATTATAAATCATATTTGGGGTCCAAAAAATGTCCTATGAGGTTTCTAAATAAAACTATTTTCGCAAAACTTCTCAGAAAGAAAGAACGCGAAGCATGGTATACAAGTTTGTGTTCCAAAAGAGCACTTTAATGTGTACCTTATAAAAGCTTAGAAAGCATATTTGGGGTCCAAAAAATGTCCTATGAGGTTTCTAAACAAAACTATTTTCGCAAAACTTCTTATAAAGATAGACGCGAAGCATGGGATACAAGTTTGTGTTCCAAATAAGCACTTTAATGTGTACCTCATAAAAGCTTAGAAAGCATATTTGGGGTCCAAAAAATGTCCTATGAGATTTATAAACAAAACTATTTTCGCAAAACTTCTCATAAAGATAGACGCGGAGCATGGGATACATGTTTGTGTTCCAAAAGAGCACTTTAATGTATATCTTGTAAAAGCTTAGAAAGCATATTTAAGGTCCAAAAAATGTCCTATGAGGTTTATAAACAAAACTATTTTCGCAAAACTTCTAATAAAGATAGAACGCGAAGCATGGGATACAAGTTTGTGTTCCAAAAGAGCACTTTAATGTGTACCTCATAAAAGATTATAAATCATATTTGGGGTCCAAAAAATGTCCTATGAGGTTTCTAAATAAAACTATTTTCGCAAAACTTCTCAGAAAGAAAGAACGCGAAGCATGGTATACAAGTTTGTGTTCCAAAAGAGCACTTTAATGTGTACCTTATAAAAGCTTAGAAAGCATATTTGGGGTCCAAAAAATGTCCTATGAGGTTTCTAAACAAAACTATTTTCGCAAAACTTCTTATAAAGATAGACGCGAAGCATGGGATACAAGTTTGTGTTCCAAATAAGCACTTTAATGTGTACTTCATAAAAGCTTAGAAAGCATATTTGGGGTCCAAAAAATGTCCTATGAGATTTATAAACAAAACTATTTTCGCAAAACTTCTCATAAAGATAGACGCGGAGCATGGGATACATGTTTGTGTTCCAAAAGAGCACTTTAATGTATATCTTGTAAAAGCTTAGAAAGCATATTTAAGGTCCAAAAAATGTCCTATGAGGTTATAAACAAAACTATTTTCGCAAAACTTCTATAAAGATAGAACGCGAAGCATGGGATACAGTTTGTGTTCCAAAAGAGCACTTTAATGTGTACCTTATAAAAGCTTAGAAAGCATATTTGGGGTCCAAAAAATGTCCTATGAGGTTTCTAAACAAAACTATTTTCGCAAAACTTCTTATAAAGATAGAACGCGAAGCATGGGATACAAGTTTGTGTTCCAAAAGAGCACTTTAATGTGTACCTCATAAAAGATTATAAATCATATTTGGGGTCCAAAAAATGTCCTATGAGGTTTCTAAACAAAACTATTTTCGCAAAACTTCTTATAAAGATAGACGCGAAGCATGGGATACAAGTTTGTGTTCCAAATAAGCACTTTAATGTGTACTTCATAAAAGCTTAGAAAGCATATTTGGGGTCCAAAAAATGTCCTATGAGATTTTAAACAAAACTATTTTCGCAAAACTTCTCATAAAGATAGACGCGGAGCATGGGATACATGTTTGTGTTCCAAAAGAGCACTTAATGTGTACCTTATAAAAGCTTAGAAGCATATTTGGGGTCCAAAAAATGTCCTATGAGGTTTCTAAACAAAACTATTTTCGCAAAACTTCTAATAAAGATAGAACGCGAAGCATGGGATACATTTGTGTTCCAAAAGAGCACTTTAATGTGTACCTTATAAAAGCTTAGGAAGCATATTTGGGGTCCAAAAAATGTCCTATGAGGTTTCTAAACAAAACTATTTTCGCAAAACTTCTTATAAAGATAGAACGCGAAGCATGGGATACAAGTTTGTGTTCCAAAAGAGCACTTTAATGTGTACCTCATAAAAGATTATAAATCATATTTGGGGTCCAAAAAATGTCCTATGAGGTTCTAAACAAAACTATTTCCGCAAAACTTCTTATAAAGATAGAACGCGAAGCATGGATACAAGTTTGTGTTCCAAAAGAGCACTTAATGTGTACCTTATAACAGCTTAGAAAGCATATTTGGGGTCAAAAAATGTCCTATGAGGTTTCTAAACAAAACTATTTTCGCAAAACTTCTTATAAAGATAGAACGCGAAGCATGGGATACAAGTTTGTGTTCCAAAAGAGCACTTTAATGTGTACCTCATAAAAGATTATAAATCATATTTGGGGTCCAAAAAATGTCCTATGAGGTTTCTAAACAAAACTATTTCCGCAAAACTTCTTATAAAGATAGAACGCGAAGCATGGGAAACAAGTTTGTGTTCCAATAGAGCACTTTAATGTGTACCTCATAAAAGCTTAGAAAGCATATTTGGGGTCCAAAAAATGTCCTATGAGGTTTCTAAACAAAACTATTTCCGCAAAACTTCTTATAAAGAAAGAACGCGAAGCATGGGAAACAAGTTTGTGTTCCAATAGAGCACTTTAATGTGTACCTTATAAAAGCTTTGAGAGCATATTTGGGGTCCAAAAAATGTCCTATGAGGTTTCTAAACAAAACCATTTTCGCAAAACTTCTTATAAAGATAGAACGCGAAGCATGGGATACAAGTTTGTGTTCCAAAAGAGCACTTTAATGTGTACCTCATAAAAGCTTAGAAAGCATATTTGGGGTCCAAAAAATGTCCTATGAGGTTTCTAAACAAAACTATTTCCGCAAAACTTCTTATAAAGAAAGAACGCGAAGCATGGGAAACAAGTTTGTGTTCCAATAGAGCACTTTAATGTGTACCTTATAAAAGCTTTGAGAGCATATTTGGGGTCCAAAAAATGTCCTATGAGGTTTCTAAACAAAACTATTTTCGCAAAACTTCTTATAAAGATAGAACGCGAAGCATGGGATACAAGTTTGTGTTCCAAAAGAGCACTTTAATGTGTACCTCATAAAAGCTTAGAAGCATATTTGGAGTCCAAAAAAATGTCCTATGAGGTTTCTAAACAAAACTATTTTCGCAAAACTTCTCATAAAGATAGACGCGAAGCATGGGATACAAGTTTGTGTTCCAAAAGAGCACTTTATTGGGTACCTGATAAAAGCTTATAAAGCATATTTGGGGTCCAAAAAATGTCCTATGAGGTTTCTAAACAAAACTATTTCCGCAAAACTTCTTATAAAGATAGAACGCGAAGCATGGGATACAAGTTTGTATTCCAATAGAGCACTTTAACGTGTACCTCATAAAAGCTTAGAAAGCATATTTGGGGTCCAAAAAATGTTCTATGAGGTTTCTAAATAAAACTTTTTTCGCAAAACTTCTCAGAAAGATAGAACGCGAAGCATGGGATACAAGTTTGTGTTCCAAAAGAGCACTTTAATGTGTACCTTATAAAAGCTTAGAAAGCATATTTGAGGTCCAAAAAATATCCTATGAGGTTTCTAAACAAAACTATTTTCGCAAAACTTCTTATAAAGATAGAACGCGAAGCATGGGATACAAGTTTGTGTTCCAAAAGAGCACTTTAATGTGTACCTCATAAAAGCTTAGAAAGCATATTTGGAGTCCAAAAAATGTCCTATGAGGTTTCTAAACAAAACTATTTTCGCAAAACTTCTCATAAAGATAGACGCGAAGCATGGGATACAAGTTTGTGTTCCAAATAAGCACTTTAATGTGTACCTTATAAAAGATTAGAAAGCATATTTGGGGTCCAAAAAATGTCCTATGAGATTTATAAACAAAACTATTTTCGCAAAACTTCTCATAAAGATAGACGCGAAGCATGGGATACATGTTTGTGTTCCAAAAGAGCACTTTAATGTGTACCTTGTAAAAGCTTAGAAAGCATATTTGAGGTCCAAAAAATGTCCTATGAGGTTTATAAACAAAACTATTTTCGCAAAACTTCTAATAAAGATAGAACGCGAAGCATGGGATACAAGTTTGTGTTCCAAAAGAGCACTTTAATGTGTACCTTATAAAAGCTTAGAAAGCATATTTGGGGTCCAAAAAATGTCCTATGAGGTTTCTAAACAAAACTATTTTCGCAAAACTTCTTATAAAGATAGAACGCGAAGCATGGGATACAAGTTTGTGTTCCAAAAGAGCACTTTAATGTGTACCTCATAAAAGATTATAAATCATATTTGGGGTCCAAAAAATGTCCTATGAGGTTTCTAAACAAAACTATTTCCGCAAAACTTCTTATAAAGAAAGAACGCGAAGCATGGGAAACAAGTTTGTGTTCCAATAGAGCACTTTAATGTGTACCTCATAAAAGCTTAGAAAGGATATTTGGGGTCCAAAAAATGTCCTATGAGGTTTCTAAACAAAACTATTTTCGCAAAACTTCTTATAAAGATAGACGCGAAGCATGGGATACATGTTTGTGTTCCAAAAGAGCACTTTATTGTGTACCTTGTAAAAGCTTAGAATGCATATTTGAGGTCCAAAAAATGTCCTATGAGGTTTATAAACAAAACTATTTTCGCAAAACTTCTATGTTGGGGTCAAAATCCCCTCCTCGAAGATTGACGGAACGAGAAGTCAAGGTCGTGATCAAATGGAACTTATCCCGAACATGGAACGGACAAGCTAAGGCAAACTGCCCACGATCCGTCCAAGACATCAACCGGCGGCTGGGACAAGGCCAGCCGCCGGGTCTTCTTACACCCACGGCCGGCGGCTGGGATAAGGCCAGCCGCCGGGTCTTCATTGATCCACGACCGGCGGCCGGGATAAGGCCAGCCGCCGGATCGTCTTTGTCCATCAACCGGCGTCCGGGACAAGTGCCAGCCGCCGGATCTTCACACGACCATGACCGGCGTCCGGGACAAGTGCCAGCCGCCGGATCATCACACGTCCGTGACCGGCGGCCGGGACAAGTGCCAGCCGCCGGATCATCACACGTCCGTGACCGGCGGCCGGGACAAGTGCCAGCCGCCGGAATGAACCATGACCGGCGTCCGGGACAAGTGCCAGCCGCCGGATCATCACACGTCCATGACCAGCGGCCGGGACAAGTGCCAGCCGCCGGATCCTTATGCGTCCATGGCCGGCGGCTGGGATGATTGCCAGCCGCCGGGTCCGCTCCATCCAAGGCCGGCGGCTGGGATAAGGCCAGCCGCCGGATCTTCATCACATACCAACCGGCGGCTGGGATAAGGCCGGCCGCCGGATCATCATCACATGCACACGATCGTTTCTCAAGACAAGACTCATTACCCGAACATCGTCCAGTCGACCGACCATCATGCCCGGACCGACCCGAGGATCATCCTTTGCATGTTCTGACTCCAAAGACGTCCGTAAACATTCCCCGAAGGACCGTGACGAACGTCCAGCCGTCCGTGGACCAGTCGCCGAGCACACGAGCTAGAGGAACCGGCGGCTGGCCATCAACACCGAAACCGGCGGCTGGAAGTTCAAACAAAAAACGGGCGGTTCAAATCTCAGAAGTCGTAAAACGCTCGGGACACTATTCACGCGGGAAAAACCGTTAAAAACACTATTCATCCCGAGACAAGGTTAACCGAAAGATCGAATTGAGCTTAAACCGAGATTCGGATTACTATTCATCGGGTTACTATTCACGGATCACTATTCATCGGCGGGCCGGATTTGGGTCAGAACGCGCAGATGGATCACGGAAGACTCTCGGGCCGGAAATCGGGCCCAAAAAGCTTAAGTCGGCGGCTGGGAAGGAAGGACAAAGTCCCACATCGGAAATCTGAAGTCTTAGCCTCCTAGGATTGTCAGTATATATATGTACGCTCATGTAAGGTTTAAGGCCATCCCAGATCCGAGTATTAGGAGTTTTAGCAATTTAAGACTATTCAGCTTTTGCTAATTTCCCTTGTACTTTCGGAAAATATCAATAAAATCTCCCTTTTCCTCTTTTTTGCATTTTCGGTCCTTTAGTTCTTTATAAATAGAATTTTCGAGCCCCCATTAAATATAAGTTTTGACAGTGTGAGTTTCGGCTCTCACAGTTTGGCGCCGTCTGTGGGGACGAGAAATATTCTTAACCCTAAGAACGAAAAGGATACCGAACGAAGACAATGACCAGAAGAACTGACGACATCACCAACCAACCAACCGGAGCAGCAACCGGAGTGGGACTTCCCGCCATTAGCACGTTGGCGGCCGGAACCGGAACGACCGCCGCCGGGACATCCACCGACGGAGCAGTCGGAAATCCCGGGACTTCGCCCAGGGCCCTCGCCAGATACGGAATGCCACTCGAAGATCCAATCATCACGGAAACGGCCAACACCGCCCCGGAGAACGCAGCAATCACCGAAATGCGGAACAAGGTAGCCGAAATCGCGGAGCGGCAGAACAGGCAAGAAAGAGCGGCCGCACGAGAAAGAGCGGCTTCCCAAGAACCAGCACACGTCCCCCGGACGTTAGGAGTAAGACGCCTTGTCTTCACCCCGCGAGCAGACCCAACGGGCCGTCAGAATCCAGACGAACAAACCCCCGTCGGAACAAGGAAAGAGCTATCAGCACCACCCCCGCTGTACCGGAAGAGCACCACTGGGCGAACAGCCGAACGGCCAACTTCCACGGTGACCAACGGCGAGAACTCGAGAGACGTCACGAACAGAGCCGAAAACGAAACTGACGACGAGGCTGGAGATCTGAACGCGGACGAAGAAGGAACGAGAGGCCAGAGCTAATCAATCCGCTAGCCGAAGGGACGAGCTGGACGAGCTCCGTGCCCGCCTAGAACTCACGACAAGTCAGATGAAGGAGGTAAGGTCGCAGGTCCATAAAGCAACAAGCGCGGCCCCGGAAATTGACCGCGTCCTAGAGGAAACGCAAAAGATCCCGTTCACTTCGAGGATCACCAGCGTCAGACTCTCTGACCCGGGCAAAATCCGAATTCCCTTCTACGACGGGACAACTGATCCAAAGGCCCACATGACAGCCTTCCGCATCGCTATGGGACGTGCTAGGTTCAAACCCGAAGAGAGGGACGCAGGATTCTGCCTCTCTTCGTGGAGCATCTGAAAGGATCAGCCCTGTCGTGGTTCTCGAGGCTAGAGAGAGATTCAATTGACGGTTTCGAGCAGTTGTCGACAGCCTTCTTGAAACATTACTCGCTGTTCATAAGACAGTCGACATCCGACGCGGATCTTTACTCGCTGTCGCAGGAACCCGAAGAAAGCCTCCGAGATTTCATCGAAAGGTTTAAAGTGATCGTCTCGAAAATTGACGGACTGAGCAACAGTGCTGCGATCAACGCCCTGAAGAAGTCCTTGCTGAAGACTTCGAACTTCCGAAAGGAGATTACCGTGAACCCACCAATCACCATTCAAGACGCTCTCCACCGCGCTTCCAACTTCGTCATCTACGAGGAAGACATGAGGGTTCCGGCCGGGAAACACCAATCCTCAAAATTGGTCGCCAAAGGCACGGTGCAACCTTCTAACTTTCCAAACGAGAGAAGAAGTAGGCGAACCAACCGAGATGAAGAACCCAACCCGGGCGGAGCGCATAACTACCAGATAAACACGGAGAGACCATATAATGAGCGCAACAAGGGACCATGGAATACATGGACTCGACCAGGATTCGACGAGAGCGCCTTCTGTACCTTCCACAAGACAAAAGGCCACTCAACCGAAAACTGCAGGACCGTCGGAAGGAGGCTCGCGGCAAAGCTGTTAGCCGGGGAGCTCGGAAACGGAGTGACCCTCGAGAGTCTCGGAGCCATCGAAGAAGATGCTGGCGCCCCAGACGGACGACCTAACCAGGAACGTCCCGAAAGGCCCGACGAGGATACCCCCAAACGAGGAAGGAGACCAAACGGAGACGACTCCGCAGCCAACCGTAGGAGAATCCACATGATCATCGGAGGATCACAATACTGCCGAGATACGGTGGCCTCCATCAAGGCATTTCTGAGAAGAGGAGACAAGGAATCAAACCCGCGGGAACCGATCACTGAAAACGATGACCGGATCGCCTTTCACGAAAAAGATGCTGAGGGCCTCGACCAACCTCACGACGATCCGTTGGTAGTAGAGTTGGACATCAACGACTACGATTTCTCCCGAGTCTTGATCGACACCGGAAGTTCGGTGGACGTCATTTTTCGAGAGACGCTTCAAAGGATGAAGGTGGACCCGTCGATGATAAAACTGAATCCGAGGTCGCTAACCGGATTCTCCGGCGAAGTCACAATGACGGATGGAACGATCCAGCTCCCGGTTCGTGCCGGCGGAATCACGAAAATCGTTAACTTCGCGGTGGCCAACCACCCCGCGATTTATAATGTGATCATGGGAACTCCTTGGATCAACTCAATGCGAGCTATCCATCAACTTACCATCTCTGCCTGAAGTTCCCGACACCAAACGGGATCAAGACCGTGTGGGGAAACCAGAAGGAGGCTCGGATCTGTTTTCTAGCAGAGCACAAGCTCCGGAATCCGACCATCCCGCAGAGAGAAAACCCGAAAAGAAAGAATGAAGACGACGCCCCCGAACTGGGGAAGAAACTGAGTAGAACCGAGCGGTTCGAAAAAACGGAGGTTCCACCCACGGAGACCGAAATCAACCAAAAAAGCTGCCGAAAAGACCGCAGAAAATGCCGAAGCCGCAACGGACAACTCCATTACCAAGACTTAACCGTCTTCCCGCCACAAAAAAAAAAAAAAAAAAAAAAAAAAAAAAACGGAACTACGGGTGACTTGATCCCTTTTCACGAAGGGTACGTAGGCAGCTCGCTTAAAAAACGAGTGCAGTTGCCCCCTCTCTTTAAAAAAGGGGGGGAGTGGGTCCGTATGTACATACTCCCAAATTTTCGCAAAAATTTCAAGGAGATGGACATTGGGACTTAGCATCTCATAACACATCCAAAGCTTGAAAAAGTTTCCCGAAAACACCATTCTGACAAACATCGAGACTTAGCATCTCGAAACTTGATCCAGAAACCAAATGGATCCAGAAAAACCCGAGGAAAATGAACATTGAGACTTAGTATCTCATAGCACAAACTCGAACTTAAAATCAGATAAACATCGAGACTTAGCATCTCGCAACTTATCCGCGACCACTAACCAGTCAAGATATTCTTCCAAATACTTAAGCAAATCCGTCTGTTGCTGGCCACAACAAGACTATCTTTTTAAACCATGGTTCTTTCAACATCCCGCAGAGGATAAAACTAGCGCGCTATACAAATTTCCGGACTAACATCTGAAGGGCGTAACTTGTATCCCGCGATCCTGCAGGAAGCGCTCGACACGATGTTCTGATTAGTTTACTTTACCAACACTTTGCATAGTACAGGACACAAAGTAAACTCTTTAAACCCAGTAAAGCGCCTGACACGGGAACACTGGTCAAAGACATCTCGAGAACGCAGTATTAAACCGGCTCTGATGCGAGATCTTAAAAGCGTTCAGTCGAAAGAGGGATTCGAACAAGCTCGGTCCCCTACGACAACAAAAGACTGCATTAAACCCAGGGACATTCGCAAAATACAAACTGGTCTAAAAGTTCGAGTGTCCGGAACAACACTCCAACGCAATATCAAAACGGGCCAGCCCCGTCCTCCGTAGAGAGACGGGCCAGCGCCCTTTACTCCACAAAACGGGCCAGCCGCCCGTCCTCCGTAGAGAGACGGGCCAGCCGCCCTTTACTCCACAAAACGGGCAGCCGCCGTCCTCCGTAGAGAGACGGGCCAGCCGCCCTTTACTCCACAAAACCGGTCAGCCACCCGTAGAGAGACGGGCCAGCCGCCCTTCATTCTATAAAATGGGCCAGCCGCCCTCTTGGAAGAGAGACATACCGGCCGCCCATCTTCTCCTTTATCAAGGCTATAAAAGCAAAGCAAGCAAGCAAAGAAGTCCATAACATCTAAGGCAAAAGCTGATAGATAAAAATCTCCATGAAAGGAGATATGAGTTCGGTTAACAAAGCAAATACAGTAAAAAGGGTCAAAAGACCCGAACACAAGGCAGGCAGAAACAAAAAAAACAAGGCTATAGCCTAATCGTACTCAACAAGAGGAGTAGGAGCTGCGTAGTCCAAATCCTCGGCCTCCGGAGACTGATACGGAGAAATGGGAGAGTATACCAAGTGGCTCTCGAGAACGGCAGCAGCCCGATCATAGGAACCGGTCCAACCTCCTCCTTTGAGCCGCTCCAATTCCGCCTCCAGCTCTCCCTCTTCCCCCTCAACCTTCGACTTCCCGGACTTAATGTCCCGGACTAGGTCGAGGTTAGAGCTGACCTCAGACAAGGCAGTCTCGCCATATTTTCCCTGACGCATCGGCACGAGAGCAGCCTTGGCTCCCTCGATGCGAAGACGGTACTTTTCCACCAAGTCCCAGCGACATTTCTTAAGAGCCAGCTCCAATTTCCGCTCAGCTTCCGCGAGCACCTTCTTAATCTCCTTCTGAGATCGCCTCTCCACGTTCCGAAGCTTCACTTCCAAGGCCTTGATCTTCTTGTCCTACTTCCGGGACTCTCTCTCCGAAGCTTCCAAGGCAACCTGGGTTGCATGAGCTCGGGTGGCGATCTGAATCAAAGAAAAGCAAATATCAGCAAAGACCAAACTGCGTCCAAACGAATCTAAAGGAAAAAAGAATTATCGTCATAAGACTGGAGGACAGATCTCCGAAAGCCGCTGAACGATCGAACGGCGCAGTTGGGGCCGGAGCCAGCGCTCCAAAGTAGTCCACAACCTTAACGGACTCAGCTGGATCGCCTCCCGCCGCCTTGCGGGCATCGAAGAGAAAACCATGATCGGACGCCTCGGCCGTCCGAG
Source organism: Isatis tinctoria (assembly GCA_010577795.1). NCBI lineage: Eukaryota > Viridiplantae > Streptophyta > Magnoliopsida > Brassicales > Brassicaceae > Isatis > Isatis tinctoria. The sequence continues at coordinate 59,171 of VHIU01000577.1, forward strand.
CCACTTTCCCCTTCCTCAGACGGCCAGGGCTGTTGGAAGCTCCCTTCCCCTTATCCACAGCGACGGCACAAGCCGAACTCTGAGGAGCAGCCGGGCGGAAGAACAAAGCCGAACGCCGGGTCAAACTCGACTGCCTCTCCGGACGGTCCAGCCTCGCCGTACTTCTGCTTGCGATAGTTCCAAACACCCTCCATTCCGGGGTACGTCGCCAGCGGGTCGATGAAGTCGGGACCTTTGAGAGGGGCACGTCCTTCTAAAATATCTCTTGCGTCAAGAAAGCGGTGCCAAAGGTCAGGACACTCCCAATCGATTTTCTTCTTATCAACTTCTGTAACGATATCCTCAAACCCGGAAATCCTGGGAACAAAGGGATCACGACCTAGAAAGAGAAAAGAAGAAAAGCTGTGAGAAATGAAGAATGAAACAAATGAGCAAGGACTACTTATAGAAAAAATTCACAAAAAGACGAAACGCTTACGTGGCAAACTCCACTCGGTCTTAACCGAGCCGCCAAAGTCGGAACCAACCGTGAGCGGGCTGCGCTTCACGTAGAAAAACTCGAGCCGCGAAGCTTTGCAATGCTGTCGAAGCCCGGTGTAGAAACGCTTCACGTTCCTCCGAACGTTGATTGAGCAGAAGAAATCCGAATTGGAAACCTTCCTCATCGAAAAGAAATTCCGAATCAGATCACCCTCCAACTTGATCCCCCATTCGGCACAACGGACCACAAGTCCCATCAAAATCCTCATGGCGCCAGGGGTAAGTTGGGAGATCGCAACCCCATATAGATCGAGAAAATCAAAAATGGCTCCCGGGATCGGGAACCAGAGGAAGGCCTCGTAGAACATCGACTCGTACATGGCAAAATAGCCATCCGGCGCCTTGTTCATCCTATCCCCATCTTTCGGGAGACGGAACTTAATCTTGTCCGGAATCCGGAAATCGTATCTAAGCTCGGCTAGCGAATCCCGATCGCTCAAAGTAGGACCGTGCTTGAATGTCTCGGCTATCGATCTATAACTCGTAGACGGTCCAGGCTTCTTAAACCGCCAAGCGAAAATGTCTTCACCCCAATAGGCTTTAGCCTCTCCGGGAGAACGACACTCGGATTTCACGTCCGGATGCACAAAGACAGGCACTTCCGGGTGATCCGACCTCACTTCTTCCCCGGACATGGCCGAGTCGTCACCTGTCCCTGACCAAACACGACGACGTTCGGAAGGGACCAGAGGTCGGGACGGCCATGCACGCCATCCGCCGTTGTCCTCAATATGTTGAGGAGGAGTCCAAACGCCACGTGCTATACTCGTCCTTGGCGAGACGCCGTCAATTTCAACTCGAGAAGAGCCGGACGCCCTCTCTAAGGCACCTCCAGAGCCGAGCGCCCATCTTGATACGGCTACTATGCCAGCCGCCCTCTTGGAAGCGTTTTTAGAGCCAGCCGCCCTCTTCGAACCAGACGCCCTACTCCCGGCCGCCGGCTCGGGTCTGATCTCATTCCGGCCGCCGGCTCGGGTCTGATCTCATTCCCGGCCGCCGGCTCGGGTCTGATCTCATTCCCGGCCGCCGGCTCGGTCTGATCTCATTCCCGGCCGCCGGCTCGGGTCTGATCTCATTCCCGGCCGCCGGCTCGGGTCTGATCTCATTCCCGGCCGCCGCTCAGGACTGATATCATTCCGGCCGCCGGCTCGGGTACGTCCTCATTCCGGCAGCCGTTTCGGGTTCCCATTGAGGAACATTATCAAAACCGTACGATCCTTGAGCATTGCTAGGACCAGCCTCCCACTGCGGAACACCTTCGGGACCGTACGCTGCTCGTGGAATGGCATTTTCTCCAGCTGCCAGCAGATCTTCCACAAGTACCATATCCTGATCAGCGGACATAAAATCGAACTCAAACTGATTATTCACTATGGCATCAAGGTTGAGTTCGAAAGGAGAACCTCCTTCACCAGCCATTACTAAAGAAAAAATTATCAAAGGAGAGACTTGAAGAAAGAACTTGAGAAGAGAAGTGAAGTGTGAAAAAACGAATGAATCCACTCTTTGATATAGCAAACATGGCACAAACTTCCATGATGAACAATGCTCTGACAAGACATCAAAGAGAAGCGGATGAACGGACGAACGGAAAAACTCATTGCCTTCCCGTTTCAGTCAATCCCGATAAAACTCTCAGCTCGACGCTCCTTGCTCCAAACCACGGAAGCAAAGAGCTGGGGGGCTAACTGTTGGGGTCAAAATCCCCTCCTCGAAGATTGACGGAACGAGAAGTCAAGGTCGTGATCAAATGGAACTTATCCCGAACATGGAACGGACAAGCTAAGGCAAACTGCCCACGATCCGTCCAAGACATCAACCGGCGGCTGGGACAAGGCCAGCCGCCGGGTCTTCTTACACCCACGGCCGGCGGCTGGGATAAGGCCAGCCGCCGGGTCTTCATTGATCCACGACCGGCGGCCGGGATAAGGCCAGCCGCCGGATCGTCTTGGTCCATCAACCGGCGTCCGGGACAAGTGCCAGCCGCCGGATCTTCACACGACCATGACCGGCGTCCGGGACAAGTGCCAGCCGCCGGATCATCACACGTCCGTGACCGGCGGCCGGGACAAGTGCCAGCCGCCGGATCATCACACGTCCGTGACCGGCGGCCGGGACAAGTGCCAGCCGCCGGATCTTCACACGTCCGTGACCGGCGGCCGGGACAAGTGCCAGCCGCCGGATCTTCACACGACCATGACCGGCGTCCGGGACAAGTGCCAGCCGCCGGATCATCACACGTCCATGACCAGCGGCCGGGACAAGTGCCAGCCGCGGATCCTTATGCGTCCATGGGGCGGCTGGGATGATTGCCAGCCGCCGGGTCCGCTCCATCCAAGGCCGGCGGCTGGGATAAGGCCAGCCGCCGGATCTTCATCACATACCAACCGGCGGCTGGGATAAGGCCGGCCGCCGGATCATCATCACATGCACACGATCGTTTCTCAAGACAAGACTCATTACCCGAACATCGTCCAGTCGACCGACCATCATGCCCGGACCGACCCGAGGATCATCCTTTGCATGTTCTGACTCCAAAGACGTCCGTAAACATTCCCCGAAGGACCGTGACGAACGTCCAGCCGTCCGTGGACCAGTCGCCGAGCACACGAGCTAGAGGAACCGGCGGCTGGCCATCAACACCGAAACCGGCGGCTGGAAGTTCAAACAAAAAACGGGCGGTTCAAATCTCAGAAGTCGTAAAACGCTCGGGACACTATTCACGCGGGAAAAACCGTTAAAAACACTATTCATCCCGAGACAAGGTTAACCGAAAGATCGAATTGAGCTTAAACCGAGATTCGGATTACTATTCATCGGGTTACTATTCACGGATCACTATTCATCGACGGGCCGGATTTGGGTCAGAACGCGCAGATGGATCACGGAAGACTCTCGGGCCGGAAATCGGGCCCAAAAAGCTTAAGTCGGCGGCTGGGAAGGAAGGACAAAGTCCCACATCGGAAATCTGAAGTCTTAGCCTCCTAGGATTGTCAGTATATATATGTACGCTCATGTAAGGTTTAAGGCCATCCCAGATCCGAGTATTAGGAGTTTTAGCAATTTAAGACTATTCAACTTTTGCTAATTTCCCTTGTACTTTCGGAAAATATCAATAAAATCTCCCTTTTCCTCTTTTTTGCATTTTCGGTCCTTTAGTTCTTTATAAATAGAATTTTCGAGCTCCCATTAAATATAAGTTTTGACAGTGTGAGTTTCGGCTCTCACATTCTAATAAAGATAGAACGCGAAGCATGGGATACAAGTTTGTGTTCCAAAAGAGCACTTTAATGTGTACCTTATAAAAGCTTAGAAAGCATATTTGGGGTCCAAAAAATGTCCTATGAGGTTTCTAAACAAAACTATTTTCGCAAAACTTCTTATAAAGATAGAACGCGAAGTATGGGATACATGTTTGTGTTCCAAAAGAGCACTTTAATGTGTACCTTGTAAAAGCTTAGAAAGCATAATTGGGGCCAAAAAATGTCCTATGAGGTTTCTAAACAAAACTATTTTCGCAAAACTTCTAATAAAGAAAGAACGCGAAGCATGGGATACAAGTTTGTGTTCCAAAAGAGCACTTTAATGTGTACCTTATAAAAGATTAGAAAGCATATTTGGGGTCCAAAAAATGTCCTATGAGGTTTCTAAACAAAACTATTTTCGCAAAACTTCTTATAAAGATAGAACGCGAAGCAGGGATACATGTTTGTGTTCCAAAAGAGCACTTTAATGTGTACCTTTTAAAAGATTATAAATCATTTGGGGTCCAAAAATGTCCTATGAGGTTTATAAACAAAACTATTTTCGCAAAACTTCTCATAAAAGAGACGCGAAGCATGGGATACAAGTTTGTGTTCCAAAAGAGCACTTTAATGTGTACCTTATAAAAGCTTAGAAAGCATATTGGGGTCCAAAAAATGTCCTATGAGTTTCTAAACAAAACTATTTTCGCAAAACTTCTATAAAATATAGAACGCGAAGCATGGGATACAGTTTGTGTTCCAAAAGAGCACTTTAATGTGTACCTCATAAAAGATTATAAATCATATTTGGGGTCCAAAAATGTCCTATGATGTTTCTAAACAAAACTATTTCCGCAAACTCTTATAAAGAAAGAACGCGAAGCATGGGAAACAAGTTTGTGTTCCAATAGAGCACTTTAATGTGTACCTCATAAAAGCTTAGAAAGCATATTTGGGGTCCAAAAAATGTCCTATGAGGTTATAAACAAAACTATTTTCGCAAAACTTCTCTAAAGATAGACGCGAAGCATGGGATACATGTTTGTGTTCCAAAAGAGCACTTTAATGTGTACCTTGTAAAAGCTTAGAAAGCATATTTGAGGTCCAAAAAATGTCATATGAGGTTTCTAAACAAAACTATTTTCGCAAAACTTCTAATAAAGATAGAACGCGAAGCATGGGATACAAGTTTGTGTTCCAAAAGAGCACTTTAATGTGTACCTCATAAAAGATTATAAAGCATATTTGGGGTCCAAAAAATGTCCTATGAGGTTTCTAAACAAAACTATTTCCGCAAAACTTCTTATAAAGAAAGAACGCGAAGCATGGGAAACAAGTTTGTGTTCCAATAGAGCACTTTAATGTGTACCTCATAAAAGCTTAGAAAGCATATTTGGGGTCCAAAAAATGTCCTATGAGGTTTCTAAACAAAACTATTTTCGCAAAACTTCTCATAAAGATAGACGCGAAGCATGGGATACATGTTTGTGTTCCAAAAGAGCACTTTAATGTGTACCTTGTAAAAGCTTAGAAAGCATATTTGGGGTCCAAAAAATGTCCTATGAGGTTTATAAACAAAACTATTTTCGCCAAACTTCTCATAAAGATAGAACGCGAAGCATGGGATACAAGTTTGTGTTCCAAACGAGCACTTTAATGTGTACCTCACAAAAGCTTAGAAAGCATATTTGGAGTCCAAAAAATGTCCTATGAGGTTTCAAAACAAAACTATTTTCGCAAAACGTCTCATAAAGATAGACGCGAAGCATGGGATACATGTTTGTGTTCCAAAAGAGCACCTTAATGTGTACCTTGTAAAAGCTTAGAAAGCATATTTGGGGTCCAAAAAATGTCCTATGAGGTTTCTAAACAAAACTATTTCCGCAAAACTTCTTATAAAGAAAGAACGCGAAGCATGGGAAACAAGTTTGTGTTCCAATAGAGCACTTTAATGTGTACCTCATAAAAGCTTAGAAAGCATATTTGGGGTCCAAAAAATGTCCTATGAGGTTTCTAAACAAAACTATTTCCGCAAAACGTCTTATAAAGAAAGAACGCGAAGCATGGGAAACAAGTTTGTGTTCCAATAAAGCACTTTAATGTGTACCTTATAAAAGCTTAGAAAGCATATTTGGGGTCCAAAAAATGTCCTATGAGGTTTCTAAACAAAACTATTTTCGCAAAACTTCTTATAAAGATAGAACGCGAAGCATGGGATACAAGTTTGTGTTCCAAAAGTGCACTTTAATGTGTACCTCATAAAAGCTTAGAAAGCATATTTGGAGTCCAAAAAATGTCCTATGAGGTTTCTAAACAAAACTATTTTCGCAAAACTTCTCATAAAGATAGACGCGAAGCATGGGATACAAGTTTGTGTTCCAAATAAGCACTTCAATGTGTACCTTATAAAAGCTTAGAAAGCATATTTGGGGTCCAAAAAATGTCCTATGAGATTTATAAACAAAACTATTTTCGCAAAACTTCTCATAAAGATAGACGCGAAGCATGGGATACATGTTTGTGTTCCAAAAGAGCACTTTAATGTGTACCTTGTAAAAGCTTAGAAAGCATATTTGAGGTCCAAAAAATGTCCTATGAGGTTTATAAACAAAACTATTTTCGCAAAACTTCTAATAAAGATAGAACGCGAAGCATGGGATACAAGTTTGTGTTCCAAAAGAGCACTTTAATGTGTACCTTATAAAAGCTTAGAAAGCATATTTGGGGTCCAAAAAATGTCCTATGAGGTTTCTAAACAAAACTATTTTCGCAAAACTTCTTATAAAGATAGACGCGAAGCATGGGATACATGTTTGTGTTCCAAAAGAGCACTTTAATGTGTACCTTGTAAAAGCTTAGAAAGCATATTTGAGGTCCAAAAAATGTCCTCTGAGGTTTATAAACAAAACTATTTTCGCAAAACTTCTAATAAAGATAGAACGCGAAGCATGGGATACAAGTTTGTGTTCCAAAAGAGCACTTTAATGTGTACCTTATAAAAGCTTAGAAAGCATATTTGGGGTCCAAAAAATGTCCTATGAGGTTTCTAAACAAAACTATTTTCGCAAAACTTCTTATAAAGATAGAATGCGAAGCATGGGATACAAGTTTGTGTTCCAAAAGAGCACTTTAATGTGTACCTCATAAAAGATTATAAATCATATTTGGGGTCCAAAAAATGTCCTATGAGGTTTCTAAACAAAACTATTTCCGCAAAACTTCTTATAAAGAAAGAACGCGAAGCATGGGAAACAAGTTTGTGTTCCAAAAGAGCACTTTAATGTGTACCTCATAAAAGATTATAAATCATATTTGGGGTCCAAAAAATGTCCTATGAGGTTTCTAAACAAAACTATTTCCGCAAAACTTCTTATAAAGAAAGAACGCGAAGCATGGGAAACAAGTTTGTGTTCCAATAGAGCACTTTAATGTGTACCTTATAAAAGATTAGAAAGCATATTTGGGGTCCAAAAAATGTCCTATGAGATTTATAAACAAAACTATTTTCGCAAAACTTCTCATAAAGATAGACGCAAAGCATGGGATACATGTTTGTGTTCCAAAAGAGCACTTTAATGTGTACTTTGTAAAAGCTTAGAAAGCATATTTGAGGTCCAAAAAATGTCATATGAGGTTTCTAAACAAAACTATTTTCGCAAAACTTCTAATAAAGATAGAACGCGAAGCATGGGATACAAGTTTGTGTTCCAAAAGAGCACTTTAATGTGTACCTCATAAAAGATTATAAAGCATATTTGGGGTCCAAAAAATGTCCTATGAGGTTTCTAAACAAAACTATTTCCGCAAAACTTCTTATAAAGAAAGAACGCGAAGCATGGGAAACAAGTTTGTGTTCCAATAGAGCACTTTAATGTGTACCTCATAAAAGCTTAGAAAGCATATTTGGGGTCCAAAAAATGTCCTATGAGGTTTCTAAACAAAACTATTTTCGCAAAACTTCTCATAAAGATAGACGCGAAGCATGGGATACATGTTTGTGTTCCAAAAGAGCACTTTAATGTGTACCTTGTAAAAGCTTAGAAGATATTTGGGGTCCAAAAAATGTCCTATGAGGTTTATAAACAAAACTATTTTCGCAAAACTTCTCATAAAGATAGAACGCGAAGCAGGGGATACAGTTTGTGTTCCAAACGGCACTTTAATGTGTACCTCACAAAAGCTTAGAAAGCATATTTGGAGTCCAAAAAATGTCCTATGAGGTTTCTAAACAAAACTATTTTCGCAAAACTTCTCATAAAGATAGACGCGAAGCATGGGATACAAGTTTGTGTTCCAAAAGAGCACTTTAATGTGTACCTTATAAAAGCTTTGAAAGCATATTTAAGGTCCAAAAAATGTCCTATGAGGTTTATAAACAAACTATTTTCGCAAAACTTCTCATAAAGATAGACGCGAAGCATGGGATACAAGTTTGTGTTCCAAAAGAGCACCTTAATGTGTACCTTATAAAAGCTTATAAAGCATATTTGGGGTCCAAAAATGTCCTATGAGGGTTATAAACAAAACTATTTTCGCAAAACTTCTCATAAAGATAGAACGCGAAGCATGGGATACAAGTTTGTGTTCCAAAAGAGCACTTTAATGTGTACCTTATAAAAGCTTAGAAAGCATATTTGGGGTCCAAAAAATGTCTTATGAGGTTTATAAACAAAACTATTTCCGCAAAACTTCTTACAAAGAAAGAACGCGAAGCATGGGATACAAGTTTGTGTTCCAAAAGAGCACTTTAATGTGTACCTCATAAAAGCTTAGAAAGCATATTTGGGGTCCAAAAAATGTCCTATGAGGTTTCTAAACAAAACTATTTTCGCAAAACTTCTCATAAAGATAGACGCGAAGCATGGGATACATGTTTGTGTTCCAAAAGAGCACTTTAATGTGTACCTTGTAAAAGCTTAGAAAGCATATTTGGGGTCCAAAAAATGTCCTATGAGGTTTATAAACAAAACTATTTTCGCAAAACTTCTCATAAAGATAGAACGCGAAGCATGGGATACAAGTTTGTGTTCCAAATGAGCACTTTAATGTGTACCTTATAAAAGCTTAGAAAGCATATTTGGGGTCCAAAAAATGTCCTATGAGATTTATAAACAAAACTATTTTCGCAAAACTTCTCATAAAGATAGACGCGAACCATGGGATACTGTTTGTGTTCCAAAAGAGCACTTTAATGTGTACCTTGTAAAAGCTTAGAAAGCATATTTGAGGTCCAAAAAATGTCCTATGAGGTTTATAAACAAAACTATTTTCGCAAAACTTCTAATAAATGCATAATTGACGAAGAAGCAAAACGTAACTAAACAAGGGAGCGAAGCATGGGATACAGTTTGTGTTCCAAAAGAGCACTTTAATGTGTACCTTATAAAAGCTTAGAAAGCATATTTGGGGTCCAAAAAATGTCCTATGAGGTTTCTAAACAAAACTATTTTCGCAAAACTTCTTATAAAGATAGACGCGAAGCATGGGATACATGTTTGTGTTCCAAAAGAGCACTTTAATGTGTACCTTGTAAAAGCTTAGAAAGCATATTTGAGGTCCAAAAAATGTCCTCTGAGGTTTATAAACAAAACTATTTTCGCAAAACTTCTAATAAAGATAGAACGCGAAGCATGGGATACAAGTTTGTGTTCCAAAAGAGCACTTTAATGTGTACCTTATAAAAGCTTAGAAAGCATATTTGGGGTCCAAAAAATGTCCTATGAGGTTTCTAAACAAAACTATTTTCGCAAAACTTCTTATAAAGATAGAATGCGAAGCATGGGATACAAGTTTGTGTTCCAAAAGAGCACTTTAATGTGTACCTCATAAAAGATTATAATCATATTTGGGGTCCAAAAATGTCCTATGAGGTTTCTAAACAAAACTATTTCCGCAAAACTTCTTATAAGAAAGAACGCGAAGCATGGAAACAAGTTTGTGTTCCAAAAGAGCACTTTAATGTGTACCTCATAAAAGATTATAAATCATATTTGGGTCCAAAAATGTCCTATGAGGTTTCTAAACAAAACTATTTCCGCAAAACTTCTTATAAAGACAGAACGCGAAGCATGGGAAACAGTTTTGTTCCAATAGAGCACTTTAATGTGTACCTTATAAAAGATTAGAAAGCATATTTGGGGTCCAAAAAATGTCCTATGAGATTTATAAACAAAACTATTTTCGCAAAACTTCTCATAAAGATAGACGCAAAGCATGGGATACATGTTTGTGTTCCAAAAGAGCACTTTAATGTGTACTTTGTAAAAGCTTAGAAAGCATATTTGGGTCCAAAAATGTCATATGAGGTTTCTAAACAAACCTATTTCGCAAAACTTCTAATAAGATAGAACGCGAAGCATGGGATACAAGTTTGTGTTCCAAAAGAGCACTTTAATGGTACCTCATAAAAGATTATAAAGCATATTTGGGGTCCAAAAAATGTCCTATGAGGTTTCTAAACAAAACTATTTCCGCAAAACTTCTTATAAAGAACGAACGCGAAGCATGGGAAACAAGTTTGTGTTCCAATAGAGCACTTTAATGTGTACCTCATAAAAGCTTAGAAAGCATATTTGGGTCCAAAAAATGTCCTATGAGTTTTCTAACAAAACTATTTTCGCAAAACTTCTCATAAGATAGAACCGAAGCATGGGATACATGTTTGTGTTCCAAAAGAGCACTTTAATGTGTACCTCACAAAAGCTTAGAAAGCATATTTGGGGTCCAAAAATGTCCTATGAGGTTTCAAAACAAAACTATTTTCGCAAAACGTCTCATAAAGATAGACGCGAAGCATGGGATACAAGTTTGTGTTCCAAAAGAGCACTTTAATGTGTACCTTATAAAAGCTTTGAAAGCATATTTAAGGTCCAAAAATGTCCTATGAGGTTTCTAAACAAACTATTTTCGCAAAACTTCTTATAAAGATAGAACGCGAAGCATGGGATACCAGTTTGTGTTCCAAAAGCACCTTAATGTGTACTTTATAAAAGCTTATAAAGCATATTTGGGGTCCAAAAAATGTCCTATGAGGGTTATAAACAAAACTATTTTCGCAAAACTTCTCATAAAGATAGAACGCGAAGCATGGGATACAAGTTTGTGTTCCAAAAGAGCACTTTAATGTGTACCTTATAAGCTTAGAAAGCATATTTGGGTCCAAAAAATGTCTATGAGGTTTATAAACAAAACTATTTCCGCAAAACTTCTTACAAAGAAGAACGCGAAGCATGGGATACATGTTTGTGTTCCAAAAGAGCACTTAAATGTGTACCTGATAAAAGCTTAGAAAGCATATTTGGGGTCCAAAAAATGTCCTATGAGGTTTATAAACAAACTATTTTCGCAAAACTTCTCATAAAGATAGACGCGAAGCATGGGATACAAGTTTGTGTTCCAAAAGAGCACCTTAATGTGTACCTTGTAAAAGCTTAGAAAGCATATTTGGGGTCCAAAAAATGTCCTATGAGGTTTATAAACAAAACTATTTTCGCAAAACTTCTCATAAAGATAGAACGCGAAGCATGGGATACAAGTTTGTGTTCCAAAAGAGCACTTTAATGTACCTTATAAAAGCTTAGAAAGCATATTTGGGGTCCAAAAAATGTCATATCAGGTTTCTATACAAAACTATTTTCGCAAAACTTCTTATAAAGATAGAACGCGAAGCATGGGATACAAGTTTGTGTTCCAAAAGAGCACTTTAATGTGTACCTTATAAAAGCTTAGAAAGCATATTTGGGGTCCAAAAATGTCCTATGAGGTTCTAACAAAACTATTCCGCAAAACTTCTTATAAAGAAAGAACGCGAAGCATGGGAAACAAGTTTGTGTTCCAAAAGAGCACTATAATGTGTACCTCATAAAAGCTTAGAAAGCATATTTGGGGTCCAAAAAATGTCCTATGAGGTTTCTAAACAAAACTATTTCCGCAAAACTTCTTATAAAGAAAGAACGCGAAGCATGGGAAACAAGTTTGTGTTCCAATAGAGCACTTTAATGTGTACCTTATAAAAGCTTAGAAAGCATATTTGGGGTCCAAAAAATGTCCTATGAGGTTTCTAAACAAAACTATTTTCGCAAAACTTCTTATAAAGATAGAACGCGAAGCATGGGATACAAGTTTGTGTTCCAAAAGAGCACTTTAATGTGTACCTCATAAAAGATTATAAAGCATATTTGGGGTCCAAAAAATGTCCTATGAGGTTTCTAAACAAAACTATTTCCGCAAAACTTCTTATAAAGAAAGAACGCGAAGCATGGGATACAAGTATGTGTTCCAAAAGAGCACTTTAATGTGTACCTCATAAAAGCTTAGAAAGCATATTTGGGGTCCAAAAAATGTCCTATGAGGTTTCTAAACAAAACTATTTTCGCAAAACTTCTCATAAAGATAGACGCGAAGCATGGGATACATGCTTGTGTTCCAAAAGAGCACTTTAATGTGTACCTTGTAAAAGCTTAGAAAGCATATTTGGGGTCCAAAAAATGTCCTATGAGGTTTATAAACAAAACTATTTTCGCAAAACTTCTCATAAAGATAGAACGCGAAGCATGGGATACAAGTTTGTGTTCCAAAAGAGCACTTTAATGTGTACCTTATAAAAGCTTAGAAAGCATATTTGGGGTCCAAAAAATGTCATATCAGGTTTCTATACAAAACTATTTTCGCAAAACTTCTTATAAAGATAGAACGCGAAGCATGGGATACAAGTTTGTGTTGGGGTCAAAATCCCCTCCTCGAAGATTGACGGAACGAGAAGTCAAGGTCGTGATCAAATGGAACTTATCCCGAACATGGAACGGACAAGCTAAGGCAAACTGCCCACGATCCGTCCAAGACATCAACCGGCGGCTGGGACAAGCCAGCCGCCGGGTCTTCTTACACACACGCCGGCGGCTGGGATAAGGCCAGCCGCCGGTCTTCATTGATCCACGACGGCGGCCGGGATAAGCCAGCCGCCGGATCGTCTTGGTCCATCAACCGGCGTCTGGGACAAGTGCCAGCCGCGGATCTTCACACGTCCATGACCGGCGGCCGGGACAAGTGCCAGCCGCCGGATCGTCACACGTCCATGACCGGCGTCCGGGACAAGTGCCAGCCGCCGGATCGTCACACGTCCATGACCGGCGTCCGGGACAAGTGCCAGCCGCCGGATCGTCACACGTCCATGACCGGCGGCCGGGACAAGTGCCAGACGCCGGATCATCACACGTCCATGATCGGCGGCCGGGACAAGTGCCAGCCGCCGGATCCTTATGCGTCCATGGCAATCATCCCAGCCGCCGGGTCTTCTCCATCCAAGGCCGGCGGCTGGGATAAGGCCAGCCGCCGGATCTTCATCACATGCACACGATCGTTTCTCAAGACAAGACTCATTACCCGAACATCGTCCAGTCGACCGACCATCATGCCCGGACCGACCCGAGGATCATCCTTTGCTTGTTCTGACTCCAAAGACGTCCGTAAACATTCCCCGAAGGACCGTGACGAACGTCCAGCCGTCCGTGGACCAGTCGCCGAGCACACGAGCTAGAGGAACCTGCGGCTGGCCATCAACACCGAAACCGGCGGCTGGAAGTTCAAACAAAAAACGGGCGGTTCAAATCTCAGGAGTCGTAAAACGCTCGGAACACTATTCACGCGGGAAAAACCGTTAAAAACACTATTCATCCCGAGACAAGGTTAACCGAAAGATCGAATTGAGCTTAAACCGAGATTCGTATTACTATTCATCGGGTTACTATTCACGGATCACTATTGGGACTCTCGGATTTGGGTCAGAACGCGCGGACGGATCACGGAAGACTCTCGGGACGGAAATCGGGCCCAAAAAGCTTAAGTCGGCGGCTGGGAGCGTAGGACAAGGTCCCACATCGGAAATCTGAAGTCTTAGCCTCCTAGGATTGCCAGTATATATATGTACGCTCATGTAAAGGTTAAATCCATCCCAGATCCGAGTATTAAGAGTTTTAGCAATTTAAGACTATTCAGCTTTTGCTAATTTCCCTTGTACTTTCGGAAAATATCAATAAAATCTCCCTTTTCATCTTTTTTGCATTTTCGGTCCTTTAGTTCTTTATAAATAGAATTTTCGCAACTTATCCGCGACCACTAACCAGTCAAGATATTCTTCCCAAATACTTAAGCAAATCCGTCTGTTGCTGGCCACAACAAGACTATATTTTTAAACCATGGTTCTTTCAACATCCCGCAGAGGATAAAGCTAGCGCGCTATACAAATTTCCGGACTAACATCTGAAGGGCGTAACTTGTATCCCGCGATCCTGCAGGAAGCGCTCGAGACGATGTTCTGATTAGTTTACTTTCACCAACACTTTGCATAGTACAGGACACAAAGTAAACTCTTTAAACCCAGTAAAGCGCCTGACACGGGAACACTGGTCAAAGACATCTCGAGAACGCAGTATCAAACCGGCTCTGATGCGAGATCTTAAAAGCGTTCAGTCGAAAGAGGGATTCGAACAAGCTCGGTCGCCTACGACAACAAAAGACTGCATTAAACCCAGGGACATTCGCAAAATACAAACTGGTCTAAAAGTTCGAGTGTCCGGAACAACACTCCAACGCAATATCAAAACGGGCCAGCCGCCCGTCCTCCGTAGAGAGACGGGCCAGCAGCCCTTTACTCCACAAAACGGGCCAGCCGCCCGTCCTCCGTAGAGAGACGGGCCAGCTGCCCTTTACTCCACAAAACGGGCCAGCCGCCCGTCCTCCGTAGAGAGACGGGCCAGCCGCCCTTTACTCCACAAAACGGGCCAGCCGCCCGTCCTCCGTAGAGAGACGGGCCAGCCGCCCTTTACTCCACAAAACGGGCCAGCCGCCCATCCTCCGTAGAGAGACGGGCCAGCCGCCCTTTACTCCACAAAACCGGTCAGCCGCCCGTAGAGAGACGGGCCAGCCGCCCTTCATTCTATAAAATGGGCCAGCCGCCCTCTTGGAAGAGAGACATACCGGCCGCCCATCTTCTCCTTTATCAAGGCTATAAAAGCAAAGCAAGCAAGCAAAGAAGTCCATAACATCTAAGGCAAAAGCTGATAGATAAAAATCTCCATGAAAGGAGATATGAGTTCGGTTATCAAAGCAAATACAATAAAAAGGGTTAAAAGACCCGAATACAACTAAGGCAGAAAAAGAAAACACAAGGCCAAAGCCTAGTCATATTCGACGAGAGGGGTAGGAGCTCCATAGTCCAAAGCCTCAGCGTCCGGAGACTGGTACGGAGAAACGGGAGAGTATACCAAGTGGCTCTCGAGAACGGCAGCAGCCCGATCATAGGAACCGGTCCAACCTCCTCCTTTGAGCCGCTCCAATTCCGCCTCCAGCTCTCCCTCTTCCCCCTCAACCTTCGACTTCCCGGACTTAATGTCCCGGACTAGGTCGAGGTTAGAGCTGACCTCAGACAAAGCAGTCTCGCCATATTTCGCCTGACGCATCGGCACAAGAGCAGCCTTGGCTCCCTCGATGCGAAGACGGTACTTCTCCACCAAGTCCCAGCGACATTTCTTAAGAGCCAGCTCCAGTTTCCGCTCAGCTTCCGCGAGCACCTTCTTAATCTCCTTCTGAGATCGCCTCTCCACGTTCCGAAGCTTCACTTCCAAGGCCTTGATCTTCTTGTCCTTCTTCCGGGACTCTCTCTCCGAAGCTTCCAAGGCAACCTGGGTTGCATGAGCTCGGGTGGCGATCTGAATCAAAGAAAAGCAAATATCAGCAAAGACCAAACTGCGTCCAAACGAATCTAAAGGAAAAAAGAATTACCGTCATAAGACTGGAGGACAGATCTCCGTAAGCCACTGAACGATCGAACGGCGCAGCTGGGGCCGGAGCCAGCGCTCCAAAGTAGTCCACAACCTTAACGGACTCAGCTGGATCGCCTCCCGCCGCCTTGCGGGCATCGAAGAGAAGACCATGATCGGACGCCTCGGCCGTCCGAGCCACTTTCCCCTTCCTCAGACGGCCAGGGCTGTTGGAAGCTCCCTTCCCCTTATCTACAGCGACGGCACAAGCCGAACTCTGAGGAGCAGCAATCTGTTCCTCGGCGCGCCATGGAATCAGGTCCGGGTAAGAACAAAGCCGGACGCCGGGTCAAACTCGACTGTCTCCCGACGGTCCAGCCTCGCCGTACTTCTGCTTGCGATAGTTCCAAACACCCTCCATTCCGGGGTACGTCGCCAGCGGGTCGATGAAGTCGGGACCTTTGAGAGGGGCACGTCCTTCTAAAATATCTCTTGCGTCAAGAAAGCGGCGCCAAAGGTTAGGACACTCCCATCGATTTTCTTCTTATCAACTTCTGTAACGATATCCTCAAAACCGGAAATCCTGGGAACAAGGGATCACGACCTAGAGAGAGAAAAGAAGAAAAGCTGTGAGAAATGAAGAATGAAACAAATGAGCAAGGACTACTTATAGGAAAAAATTCACAAAAAGACGAAACACTTACGTGGCAAACTCCACTCGGTCCTAACTGAGCCGCCGAAGTTAGAACCGACCGTAAGCGGGCTGCGTTTCACATAGAAAAACTCGAGCCGCGAAGCTTTGCAATGCTGTCGAAGCCCGGTGTAGAAACGCTTCACGTTCCTCCGAACGTTGATTGAGCAGAAGAAATCCGAATTGGAGACCTTCCTCATCGAAAAGAAATTCCGAATCAGATCACCCTCCAACTTGATCCCACATTCGGCACAACGGACCACAAGTCCCATCAAAATCCTCATGGCGCCAGGGGTAAGTTGGGAGATCGCAACCCCATATAGATCGAGAAAATCAAAAATGGCTCCCGGGATCGGGAACCAGAGGAAGGCCTCGTAGAACATCGACTCGTACATGGCAAATAGCCATCTGGCGCCTTGTTCATCCTATCCCCATCTTTCGGGAGACGGAACTTAATCTTGTCCGGAATCCGGAAATCGTATCTAAGCTCGGCTAGCGAATCCCGATCGCTCAAAGTAGGACCGTGCTTGAATGTCTCGGCTATCGATCTATAACTCGTAGACGGTCCAGGCTTCTTAAACCGCCAAGCGAAAATGTCTTCACCCCAATAGGCTTTAGCCTCTCCGGGAGAACGACACTCGGATTTCACGTCCGGATGCACAAAGACAGGCACTTCCGGGTGATCCGACCTAACTTCTTCCCCGGACATGGCCGAGTCGTCACCTGTCCCTGACCAAACACGACGACGTTCGGAAGGGACCAGAGGTCGGGACAGCCATGCACGCCATCCGCCGTCATCCTCAATATGTTGAGGAGGAGTCCAAACGCCACGTGCTATACTCGTCCTTGGCGAGACGCCGTCAATTTCAACTCGAGAAGAGCCGGACGCCCTCTCTAAGGCACCTCCAGAGCCGAGCGCCCATCTTGTGCCAGCCGCCCTCTTGGAAGCGTTTTTAGAGCCAGCCGCCCTCTTCGAACCAGACGCCCTACTCCCGGCCGCCGGCTCGGGTCTGATCTCATTCCCGGCCGCCGGCTCGGGTCTGATCTCATTCCCGGCCGCTGGCTCAGGACTGATATCATTCCCGGCCGCCGGCTCGGGTACGTCCTCATTCCCGGCAGCTGTTTCGGGTTCCCATTGAGGGACATTATCAAAACCGTACGATCCTTGAGCATTGCTAGGACCAGCCTCCCACTGCGGAACACCTTCGGGACCGTACGCTGCTCGTGGAATGGCATTTTCTCCAGCTGCCAGCAGATCTTCCACAAGTACCATATCCTGATCAGCGGACATAAAATCGAACTCAAACTGATTATTCACTATGGCATCAAGGTTGAGTTCGAAGGAGAACCTCCTTCACCAGCCATTACTAAAGAAAAAATTATCAAAGGAGAGACTTGAAGAAAGAACTTGAGAAGAGAAGTGAAGTATGAAAAAATGAATGAAGCCACTCCTTTGATATAGCAAACATGGCACAAACTTCCATGATGAACAATGCTCTGACAAGACATCAAAGAGAAGCGGATGAACGGACGAACGGAAAAACTCATTGCCTTCCCGTTTCAGTCAATCCCGATAAAACTCTCAGCTCGACGCTCCTTGCTCCAAACCACGGAAGCAAAGAGCTGGGGGCTAACTGTGGGTCAAAATCCCCTCCTCGAAGATTGACGGAACGAGAAGTCAAGGTCGTGATCAAATGGAACTTATCCCGAACATGGAACGGACAAGCTAAGGCAAACTGCCCACGATCCGTCCAAGACATCAACCGGCGGCTGGGACAAGCCAGCCGCCGGGTCTTCTTACACCACACGGCCGGCGGCGGGATAAGGCCAGCCCGGGTCTTCATTGATCCACGACCGGCGGCCGGGATAAGGCAGCCGCCGGATCGTCTTGGTCCATCAACCGGCGTCCGGGACAAGTGCCAGCCGCCGGATCTTCACACGTCCATGACCGGCGGCCGGGACAAGTGCCAGCCGCGGATCGTCACACGTCCATGACCGGCGTCCGGGACAAGTGCCAGCCGCCGATCGTCACACGTCCATGACCGGCGTCCGGACAAGTGCCAGCCGCCGGATCTTCACACGTCCATGCCGCGGCCGGACAAGTGCCAGCCGCCGGATCGTCCACGTCCATGACCGGCGGCCGGGACAAGTGCCAGCCGCCGGATCATCACACGTCCATGACCGGCGGCCGGGACAAGTGCCAGCCGCCGGATCCTTATGCGTCCATGGCCGGCGGCTGGGATGATTGCCAGCCGCCGGGTCTTCTCCATCCAAGGCCGGCGGCTGGGATAAGGCCAGCCGCCGGATCTTCATCACATGCACACGATCGTTTCTCAAGACAAGACTCATTACCCGAACATCGTCCAGTCGACCTACCATCATGCCCGGACCGACCCGAGGATCATCCTTTGCATGTTCTGACTCCAAAGACGTCCGTAAACATTCCCCGAAGGACCGTGACGAACGTCCAGCCGTCCGTGGACCAGTCGCCGAGCACACGAGCTAGAGGAACCGGCGGCTGGCCATCAACACCGAAACCGGCGGCTGGAAGTTCAAACAAAAAACGGGCGGTTCAAATCTCAGCAGTCGTAAAACGCTCGGAACACTATTCACGCGGGAAAAACCGTTAAAAAACACTATTCATCCCGAGACAAGTTAACCGAAAGATCGAATTGAGCTTAAACCGAGATTCGGATTACTATTCATCGGTTACTATTCACGGATCACTATTCATCGGCGGGCCGGATTTGGGTCAGAACGCGCGGACGGATCACGGAAGACTCTCGGGACGGAAATCGGGCCCAAAAAGCTTAAGTCGGCGGCTGGGAGCGTAGGACAAGGTCCCACATCGGAAATCTGAAGTCTTAGCCTCCTAGGATTGCCAGTATATATATGTACGCTCATGTAAAGGTTAAATCCATCCCAGATCCGAGTATTAAGAGTTTTAGCAATTTAAGACTATTCAGCTTTTGCTAATTTCCCTTGTACTTTCGGAAAATATCAATAAAATCTCCCTTTTCATCTTTTTTGCATTTTCGGTCCTTTAGTTCTTTATAAATAGAATTTTCGAGCCCCCATTAAATATAAGTTTTGACAGTGTGAGTTTCGGCTCTCACAGTTTGTGTTCCAAAATAGCACTTTAATGTGTACCTTATAAAAGCTTAGAAAGCATATTTGGGGTCCAAAAAATGTCCTATGAGGTTTCTAAACAAAACTATTTTCGCAAAACTTCTTATAAAGATAGACGCGAAGCATGGGATACATGTTTGTGTTCCAAAAGAGCACTTTAATGTGTACCTTGTAAAAGCTTAGAAAGCATATTTGAGGTCCAAAAAATGTCCTATGAGGTTTATAAACAAAACTATTTTCCCAAAACTTCTAATAAAGATAGAACGCGAAGCATGGGATACAAGTTTGTGTTCCAAAAGAGCACTTTAATGTGTACCTTATAAAAGCTTAGAAAGCATATTGGGGTCAAAAAATGTCCTATGAGGTTTCTAAAAAAACTATTTTCGCAAAACTTCTTATAAAGATAGAACGCGAAGCATGGGATACAAGTTTGTGTTCCAAAAGAGCACTTTAATGTGTACCTCATAAAAGATTATAAATCATATTTGGGGTCCAAAAAATGTCCTATGAGGTTTCTAAACAAAACTATTTCCGCAAAACTTCTTATAAAGAAGACGCGAAGCATGGGAAACAAGTTTTGTTCCAATAGAGCACTATAATGTGTACCTCATAAAAGCTTAAAAAGCATATTTGGGGTCCAAAAAATGTCCTATGAGGTTTCTAAACAAAACTATTTCCGCAAAACTTCTTATAAAGAAAGAACGCGAAGCATGGGAAACAAGTTTGTGTTCCAATAGAGCACTTTAATGTGTACCTTATTAAAGCTTAGAAAGCATATTTGGGGTCCAAAAAATGTCCTATGAGGTTTCTAAACAAAACTATTTTCGCAAAACTTCTCATAAAGATAGACGCGAAGCATGGGATACATGTTTGTGTTCCAAAAGAGCACTTTAATGTGTACCTTGTAAAAGCTTAGAAAGCATATTTGGGGTCCAAAAATATCCTATGAGGTTTATAAACAAAACTATTTTCGCAAAACTTCTCATAAAGATAGAACGTGAAGCATGGGATACAAGTTTGTGTTCCAAAAGAGCACTTTAATGTGTACCTTATAAAAGCTTAGAAAGCATATTTGGGGTCCAAAAAATGTCATATGAGGTTTCTATACAAAACTATTTTCGCAAAACTTCTAATAAAGATAGAACGCGAAGCATGGGATACAAGTTTGTGTTCCAAACGAGCACTTTAATGTGTACCTCATAAAAGCCTAGAAAGCATATTTGGAGTCCAAAAAATGTCCTATGAGGTTTCAAAACAAAACTATTTTCGCAAAACTTCTCATAAAGATAGACGCGAAGCATGGGATACAAGTTTGTGTTCCAAAAGAGCACTTTAATGTGTACCTTATAAAAGCTTTGAAAGCATATTTAAGGTCCAAAAAATGTCCTATGAGGTTTCTAAACAAAACTATTTTCGCAAAACTTCTTATAAAGATAGAACGCGAAGCATGGGATACAAGTTTGTGTTCCAAAAGAGCACTTTAATGTGTACCTCATAAAAGCTTAGAAAGCATATTTGGAGTCCAAAAAATGTCCTATGAGGTTTCTAAACAAAACTATTTTCGCAAAACTTCTCATAAAGATAGACGCGAAGCATGGGATACAAGTTTGTGTTCCAAATAAGCACTTTAATGTGTACCTTATAAAAGCTTAGAAAGCATATTTGGGGTCCAAAAAATGTCCTATGAGGTTTATAAACAAACTATTTTCGCAAAACTTCTCATAAAGATAGACGCGAAGCATGGGATACAAGTTTGTGTTCCAAAGAGCACCTTAATGTGTACTTTATAAAAGCTTATAAAGCATATTTGGGGTCCAAAAATGTCCTATGAGGTTATAAACAAAACTATTTTCGCAAAACTTCTCATAAAGATAGAACGCGAAGCATGGGATACAATTTGTGTTCCAAAGAGCACTTTAATGTGTACCTTATAAAAGCTAGAAAGCATATTTGGGTCCAAAAATGTCTTATCATGTTTCTAAACAAAACTATTTCCGCAAAACTTCTTACAAAGAAAGAACGCGAAGCATGGGATACAAGTTTGTGTTCCAAAAGAGCACTTTAATGTGTACCTCATAAAAGCTTAGAAAGCATATTTGGGGTCCAAAAAATGTCCTATGAGGTTTCTAAACAACTATTTTCGCAAAACTTCTCATAAAGATAGAACGCGAAGCATGGGATACAAGTTTGTGTTCCAAAAGAGCACTTTAATGTGTACCTCAAAAGCTTAGAAAGCATATTTGGGGTCCAAAAAATGTCCTATGAGGTTTCTAAACAAAACTATTTTCCGCAAAACTCTTATAAGAAGAACGCGAAGCATGGGATACAAGTTTGTGTTCCAAAAGCACTTTAATGTGTACCTTATAAAAGCTTAGAAAGCATATTTGGGGTCCAAAAAATGTCCTATGAGGTTTATAACAAATATTTTCGCAAAACTTCTCATAAAGATAGAACGCGAAGCATGGGATACAAGTTTGTGTTCCAAAAGAGCACTTTAATGTGTACCTTATAAACTTAGAAAGCATATTTGGGGTCCAAAAAATGTCCTATGAGGTTTCTAAACAAAACTATTTTCGCAAAACTTCTTATAAAGATAGAACGCGAAGCATGGATACAAGTTTGTGTTCCAAAAGAGCACTTTAATGTGTACCTTATAAAAGCTTAGAAAGCATATTTGGGGTCCAAAAATGTCCTATGAGGTTTCTAAACAAAACTATTTTCGCAAAACTTCTCATAAAGATAGACGCGAAGCATGGGATACAGTTTGTGTTCCAAAAGAGCACTTTAATGTGTACCTTATAAAAGCTTAGAAAGCATATTTGGGGTCCAAAAAATGTCCTATGAGGTTTATAAACAAACTATTTTCGCAAAACTTCTCATAAAGATAGAACGCGAAGCATGGGATACAAGTTTGTGTTCCAAAGAGCACTTTAATGTGTACCTTATAAAAGCTTAGAAAGCATATTTGGGGTCCAAAAATGTCCTATGAGGTTTCTAAACAAAACTATTTTCGCAAAACTCTTATAAGATAGAACGCGAAGCATGGGATACAAGTTTGTGTTCCAAAAGAGCACTTTAATGTGTACCTTATAAAGCTTAGAAAGCATATTTGGGGTCCAAAAATGTCCTATGAGGTTTCTAAACAAACTATTTTCGCAAAACTTCTTATAAAGATAGACGCGAAGCATGGGATACAAGTTTGTGTTCCAAAAGAGCACTTTAATGTGTACCTTTTAAAAGCTTAGAAAGCATATTTGGGTCCAAAAAATGTCCTATGAGGTTTCTAAACAAAACTATTTTCGCAAAACTTCTAATAAAGATAGAACGCGAAGCATGGGATACAAGTTTGTGTTCCAAAAGAGCACTTTAATGTGTACCTTATAAAAGCTTAGAAAGCATATTTGGGGTCCAAAAAATGTCCTATAAGGTTTAAACAAAACTATTTCCGCAAAACTTCTTATAAAGAAAGAACGCGAAGCATGGAAACAAGTTTGTGTTCCAAAAGAGCACTTTAATGTGTACCTCATAAAAGCTTAGAAAGCATATTTGGGGTCCAAAAAATGTCCTATGAGGTTTCTAAACAAAACTATTTCGCAAAACTTCTTATAAAAAGAACGCGAAGCATGGGATACAAGTTTGTGTTCCAAAAGAGCACTTTAATGTGTACCTTATAAAAGCTTAGAAAGCATATTTGGGGTCCAAAAAATGTCCTATGAGGTTTCTAAACAAACTATTTTCGCAAAACTTCTTATAAAGATAGAACGCGAAGCATGGGATACAAGTTTGTGTTCCAAAAGAGCACTTTAATGTGTACCTCATAAAAGCTTAGAAAGCATATTTGGGGTTCAAAAAATGTCCTATGAGTTTCTAAACAAAACTATTTCCGCAAAACTTCTATAAAGAGACGCGAAGCATGGGATACAAGTTTGTGTTCCAAAAGAGCACTTTAATGTGTACCTTATAAAAGCTTAGAAAGCATATTTGGGGTCCAAAAATGTCCTATGAGGTTTCTAAAAAAACTATTTTCGCAAAACTTCTCATAAAGATAGAACGCGAAGCATGGGATACAAGTTTGTGTTCCAAAAGAGCACTTTAATGTGTACCTTATAAAAGCTTAGAAAGCATATTTGGGGTCCAAAAATGTCCTATGAGGTTTCTAAACAAACTATTTTCGCAAACTTCTTATAAAGATAAACGCGAAGCATGGGATACAAGTTTGTGTTCCAAAAGAGCACTTTAATGTGTACCTTATAAAAGCTTAGAAAGCATATTTGGAGTCCAAAAAATGTCCTATGAGGTTTCAAAACAAAACTATTTTCGCAAAACTTCTCATAAAGATAGACGCGAAGCATGGGATACAAGTTTGTGTTCCAAAAGAGCACTTTAATGTGTACCTTATAAAAGCTTAGAAAGCATATTTAAGGTCCAAAAAATGTCCTATGAGGTTTCTAAACAAAACTATTTTCGCAAAACTTCTTATAAAGATAGAACGCGAAGCATGGGATACAAGTTTGTGTTCCAAAAGAGCACTTTAATGTGTACCTCATAAAAGCTTAGAAAGCATATTTGGAGTCCAAAAAATGTCCTATGAGGTTTCTAAACAAAACTATTTTCGCAAAACTTCTCATAAAGATAGACGCGAAGCATGGGATACAAGTTTGTTCCAAATAGCACTTTAATGTGTACCTTATAAAAGCTTAGAAAGCATATTTGGGGTCCAAAAAATGTCCTATGAGGTTTATAAAAAAACTATTTTCGCAAAACTTCTCATAAAGATAGACGCGAAGCATGGGATACAAGTTTGTGTTCCAAAAGAGCACCTTAATGTGTACCTTATAAAAGCTTAGAAAGCATATTTGGGGTCCAAAAATGTCCTATGAGTTTCTAAACAAACTATTTTCGCAAAACTTCTCATAAAGATAGAACGCGAAGCATGGGATACAAGTTTGTGTTCCAAAGAGCACTTTAATGTGTACCTTATAAAGCTTAGAAAGCATATTGAGGTCCAAAAAATGTCCTATGAGGTTTATAAACAAAACTATTTTCCCAAAACTTCTAATAAAGATAGAACGCGAAGCATGGGATACAAGTTTGTGTTCCAAAGAGCACTTTAATGTGTACCTTATAAAAGCTTAGAAAGCATATTTGGGGTCCAAAAATGTCCTATGAGGTTTCTAAACAAAACTATTTTCGCAAAACTTCTCATAAAGATAGAACGCGAAGCATGGGATACAAGTTTGTGTTCCAAAAAGCACTTAAATGTGTACCTTATAAAAGCTTAGAAAGCATATTTGGGGTCCAAAAAATGTCCTATGAGTTTCTAAACAAACTATTTTCGCAAAACTTCTCATAAAGATAGACGCGAAGCATGGGATACAAGTTTGTGTTCCAAAAGAGCACTTAATGTGTACCTTATAAAGCTTAGAAAGCATATTTGGGGTCCAAAAAATGTCCTATGAGGTTTATAAACAAAACTATTTCGCAAAACTTCTTATAAAGATAGAACGCGAAGCATGGGATACAAGTTTGTGTTCCCAAAAGAGCACTTTAATGTGTACCTTATAAAAGCTTAGAAAGCATATTTGGGGTCCAAAAAATGTCCTATGAGGTTTCTAAACAAAACTATTTTCCCAAAACTTCTAATAAAGATAGAACGCGAAGCATGGGATACAAGTTTGTGTTCCAAAAGAGCACTTTAATGTGTACCTTATAAAGCTTAGAAAGCATATTTGGGGTCCAAAAAATGTCCTATGAGGTTTCTAAACAAAACTATTTTCGCAAAACTTCTATAAGATAGAACGCGAAGCATGGGATACAAGTTTGTGTTCCAAAAGAGCACTTTAATGTGTACCTCATAAAAGCTTAGAAAGCATATTTGGGTCCAAAAATGTCCTATGAGGTTTCTAAACAAAACTATTTTCGCAAAACTTCTTATAAAGATAGAACGCGAAGCATGGGATACAAGTTTGTGTTCCAAAAGAGCACTTTAATGTGTACCTTATAAAGCTTAGAAAGCATATTTGGGGTCCAAAAATGTCCTATGAGGTTTCTAAACAAAACTATTTCCGCAAAACTTCTTATAAAGATAGAACGCGAAGCATGGGAACAAGTTTGTGTTCCAAAGAGCACTTTAATGTGTACCTTATAAAAGCTTAGAAAGCATATTTGGTCCAAAAAATGTCCTATGAGGTTTCTAAACAAACTATTTTCGCAAAACTTCTTATAAAGATAGAACGCGAAGCATGGGATACAAGTTTGTGTTCCAAAAGAGCACTTTAATGTGTACCTGATAAAAGCTTATAAAGCATATTTGGGGTCCAAAAAATGTCCTATGAGGTTTCTAAACAAAACTATTTCCGCAAAACTTCTTATAAAGATAGAACGCGAAGCATGGGATACAAGTTTGTGTTCCAATAGAGCACTTTAATGTGTACCTTATAAAAGCTTAGAAAGCATATTTGGGGTCCAAAAAATGTCCTATGAGGTTTCTAAACAAACTATTTTCGCAAAACTTCTTATAAAGATAGAACGCGAAGCATGGGATACAAGTTTGTGTTCCAAAAGAGCACTTTAATGTGTACCTTATAAAAGCTTAGAAAGCATATTTGGGTTCCAAAAATGTCCTATGAGGTTTCTAAACAAAACTATTTCGCAAAACTTCATATAAAGATAGAACGCGAAGCATGGGATACAAGTTTGTGTTCCAAAAGCACTTTAATGTGTACCTCATAAAAGCTTAGAAACATATTTGGGGTCCAAAAATGTCCTATGAGGTTTCTAAACAAAACTATTTTCGCAAAACTTCTCATAAAGATAGACGCGAAGCATGGGATACAAGTTTGTGTTCCAAAAGAGCACTTTAATGTGTACCTTATAAAAGCTTAGAAAGCATATTTGGGGTCCAAAAATGTCCTATGAGGTTTCTAAACAAAACTATTTTCGCAAAACTTCTCATAAAGATAGAACGCGAAGCATGGGATACAAGTTTGTGTTCCAAAGAGCACTTTAATGTGTACCTTATAAAAGCTTAGAAAGCATATTTGGGGTCCAAAAAATGTCCTATGAGGTTTCTAAACAAAACTATTTTCGCAAAACTTCTCATAAAGATAGAACGCGAAGCATGGGATACATGTTTGTGTTCCAAAGAGCACTTAATGTGTACCTTATAAAAGCTTAGAAAGCATATTTGGGGTCCAAAAATGTCCTATGAGGTTTATAAACAAACTATTTTCGCAAACTTCTCATAAAGATAGACGCGAAGCATGGGATACAAGTTTGTGTTCCAAAAGAGCACTTAATGTGTACCTTGTAAAGCTTAGAAAGCATATTTGGGGTCCAAAAAATGTCCTATGAGGTTTCTAAACAAACTATTTTCGCAAAACTTCTCATAAAGATAGAACGCGAAGCATGGGATACAAGTTTGTGTTCCAAAAGAGCACTTTAATGTGTACCTTATAAAAGCTTAGAAAGCATATTTGAGGTCCAAAAAATGTCCTATGAGGTTTAAAAAACAAAACTATTTTCCAAACTTCTAATAAAGATAGAACGCGAAGCATGGGATACAAGTTTGTGTTCCAAAAGAGCACTTTAATGTGTACCTTATAAAAGCTTAGAAAGCATATTTGGGGTCCAAAAAATGTCCTATGAGGTTTTTAAACAAAACTATTTTCGCAAAACTTCTCATAAAGATAGAACGCGAAGCATGGGATACATGTTTGTGTTCCAAAAGAGCACTTTAATGTGTACCTTATAAAAGCTTAGAAAGCATATTTGGGTCCAAAAAATGTCCTCCTATGGGTTTATAAACAAACTATTTTCGCAAACTTCTTCTATAAGATAGACGCGAAGCATGGGATACAAGTTTGTGTTCCAAAAGAGCACTTTAATGTGTACCTGATAAAAGCTTAGAAAGCATATTTGGGGTCCAAAAAATGTCCTATGAGGTTTATAAACAAACTATTTTCGCAAAACTTCTCATAAAGATAGACGCGAAGCATGGGATACAAGTTTGTGTTCCAAAAGAGCACTTTAATGTGCCTTGTAAAAGCTTAGAAAGCATATTTGGGTCCAAAAAATGTCCTATGAGGTTTCTAAACAAAACTATTTTCCCAAAACTTCTTATAAAGATAGAACGCGAAGCATGGGATACAAGTTTGTGTTCCAAAAGAGCACTTTAATGTGTACCTTATAAAAGCTTAGAAAGCATATTTGGGGTCCAAAAATGTCCTATGAGGTTTCTAAACAAAACTATTTTCGCAAAACTTCTTATAAAGATAGAACGCGAAGCATGGGATACAAGTTTGTGTTCCAAAAGAGCACTTTAATGTGTACCTTATAAAAGCTTAGAAATCATATTTGGGGTCCAAAAAATGTCCTATGAGGTTTCTAAACAAAACTATTTCTGCAAAACTTCTTATAAAGAAGAACGCGAAGCATGGGAACAAGTTTGTGTTCCAATAGAGCACTTTAATGTGTACCTCATAAAGCTTAGAAAGCATATTTGGGGTCCAAAAAATGTCCTATGAGGTTTCTAAACAAAACTATTTTCGCAAAACTTCTTATAAAGATAGTACGCGAAGCATGGGATACAAGTTTGTGTTCCAAAAGCACTTTAATGTGTACCTTATAACAGCTTAGAAAGCATATTTGGGGTCCAAAAAATGTCCTATGAGGTTTCTAAACAAAACTATTTTCGCAAAACTTCTTATAAAGATAGAACGCGAAGCATGGGATACAAGTTTGTGTTCCAAAAGAGCACTTTAATGTGTACCTCATAAAAGCTTAGAAAGCATATTTGGGGTCCAAAAAATGTCCTATGAGGTTTCTAAACAAACTATTTCCGCAAAACTTCTTATAAAGATAGAACGCGAAGCATGGGATACAAGTTTGTGTTCCAAAGAGCACTTTAATGTGTACCTCATAAAAGCTTAGAAAGCATATTTGGGGTCCAAAAAATGTCCTATGAGGTTTCTAAACAAAACTATTTTCGCAAAACTTCTCATAAAGATAGACGCGAAGCATGGGATACAAGTTTGTGTTCCAAAAGAGCACTTTAATGTGTACCTTGTAAAAGCTTAGAAAGCATATTTGGGGTCCAAAAATGTCCTATGAGGTTTATAAACAAAACTATTTTCGCAAAACTTCTCATAAAGATAGAACGCGAAGCATGGGATACAAGTTTGTGTTCCAAAAGAGCACTTTAATGTGTACCTTATAAAAGCTTAGAAAGCATATTTGGGGTCCAAAAATGTCCTATGAGGTTTCTAAACAAAACTATTTTCGCAAACTTCTTATAAAGATAGAACGCGAAGCATGGGATACAAGTTTGTGTTCCAAAGAGCACTTTAATGTGTACCTCATAAAAGCTTAGAAAGCATATTTGGGGTCCAAAATGTCCTATGAGGTTTTCAAAACAAAACTATTTTCGCAAAACTTCTCATAAAGATAGACGCAAAGCATGGGATACAAGTTTGTGTTCCAAAAGAGCACTTTAATGTGTACCTTATAAAAGCTTAGAAAGCATATTTGGGGTCCAAAAATGTCCTATGAGGTTTCTAAACAAAACTATTTTCGCAAAACTTCTTATAAAGATAGAACGCGAAGCATGGGATACAAGTTTGTGTTCCAAAAGAGCACTTTAATGTGTACCTCATAAAAGCTTAGAAAGCATATTTGGGGTCCAAAAAATGTCCTATGAGGTTTCTAAACAAACTATTTTCGCAAAACTTCATAAAGATAGAACGCGAAGCATGGGATACAAGTTTGTGTTCCAAATAAGCACTTTAATGTGTACCTTATAAAGCTTAGAAAGCATATTTGGGGTCCAAAAATGTCCTATGAGGTTTATAAACAAACTATTTTCGCAAAACTTCTCATAAAGATAGACGCGAAGCATGGATACAAGTTTGTGTTCCAAAAGAGCACTTTAATGTGTACCTTATAAAAGCTTAAAGCATATTTGGGGTCCAAAATGTCCTATGAGGTTTATAAACAAAACTATTTTCGCAAAACTTCTCATAAAGATAGAACGCGAAGCATGGATACAAGTTTGTGTTCCAAAAGAGCACTTTAATGTGTACCTTATAAAGCTTAGAAAGCATATTTGGGGTCCAAAAAATGTCCTATGAGGTTTATAAACAAAACTATTTCCGCAAAACTTCTTATAAAAGATAGAAAGCGAAGCATGGGATACAATTTTGTGTTCCAAAAGAGCACTTTAATGTGTACCTCATAAAAGCTTAGAAAGCATATTTGGGGTCCAAAAAATGTCCTATGAGGTTTCTAAACAAAACTATTTTCGCAAACTTCTTATAAAGATAGACGCGAAGCATGGGATACAAGTTTGTGTTCCAAAAGAGCACTTTAATGTGTACCTTGTAAAAGCTTAGAAAGCATATTTGGGGTCCAAAAAATGTCCTATGAGGTTTCTAAACAAACTATTTTTCGCAAAACTTCTCATAAAGATAGAACGCGAAGCATGGGATACAAGTTTGTGTTCCAAAAGAGCATTTTAATGTGTACCTTATAAAAGCTTAGAAAGCATATTTGGGGTCCAAAAATGTCCTATGAGGTTTCTAACAAAACTATTTTCGCAAACTTCTTATAAAGATAGAACGCGAAGCATGGGATACAAGTTTGTGTTCCAAAAGAGCACTTTAATGTGTACCTTATAAAGCTTAGAAAGCATATTTGGAGTCCAAAAAATGTCCTATGAGGTTTCTAAACAAAACTATTTTCGCAAAACTTCTCATAAAGATAGACGCGAAGCATGGGATACAAGTTTGTGTTCCAAAAGAGCACTTTAATGTGTACCTTATAAAAGCTTAGAAAGCATATTTGGGGTCCAAAAAATGTCCTATGAGGTTTCTAAACAAAACTATTTTCGCAAAACTTCTTATAAAGATAGAACGCGAAGCATGGGATACAATTTTGTGTTCCAAAAGAGCACTTTAATGTGTACCTTATAAAAGCTTAGAACATATTTTGGGGTCCAAAAAATGTCCTATGAGGTTTCTAAACAAAACTATTTTCGCAAAACTTCTCATAAAGATAGACGCGAAGCATGGGATACAAGTTTGTGTTCCAAATAAGCACTTTAATGTGTACCTTATAAAAGCTTAGAAAGCATATTTGGGGTCCAAAAAATGTCCTATGAGGTTTATAAACAAAACTATTTTCGCAAAACTTCTCATAAAGATAGACGCGAAGCATGGGATACAAGTTTGTGTTCCAAAAGAGCACCTTAATGTGTACCTTATAAAAGCTTATAAAGCATATTTGGGGTCCAAAAAATGTCCTATGAGGGTTATAAACAAAACTATTTTCGCAAAACTTCTCATAAAGATAGAACGCGAAGCATGGGATACAAGTTTGTGTTCCAAAAGAGCACTTTAATGTGTACCTTATAAAAGCTTAGAAAGCATATTTGGGGTCCAAAGAATGTCTTATGAGGTTTATAAACAAAACTATTTCCGAAAAACTTCTTATAAAGAAAGAACGCGAAGCATGGGATACAAGTTTGTGTTCCAAAAGAGCACTTTAATGTGTACCTTATAAAAGCTTAGAAAGCATATTTGGGGTCCAAAAAATGTCCTATGAGGTTTCTAAACAAAACTATTTTCGCAAAACTTCTTATAAAGAAAGAACGCGAAGCATGGGATACAAGTTTGTGTTCCAAAAGAGCACTTTAATGTGTACCTTATAAAAGCTTAGAAAGCATATTTGGGGTCCAAAAATGTCCTATGAGGTTTCTAAACAAAACTTTTCCGCAAAACTTCTTATAAAGATAGAACGCGAAGCATGGGATACAAGTTTGTGTTCCAAAAGAGCACTTTAATGTGTACC
Source organism: Isatis tinctoria (assembly GCA_010577795.1). Lineage (NCBI taxonomy): Eukaryota > Viridiplantae > Streptophyta > Magnoliopsida > Brassicales > Brassicaceae > Isatis > Isatis tinctoria. The sequence goes on from VHIU01000577.1 coordinate 90,376, forward strand.
TATAAAAGCTTAGAAAGCATATTTGGGTCCAAAAAATGTCCTATGAGGTTTATAAACAAAACTATTTCGCAAAACTTCTCATAAAGATAGACGCGAAGCATGGATACAAGTTTGTGTTCCAAAAGAGCACTTTAATGTGTACCTTATAAAAGCTTAGAAAGCATATTTTGGGGTCCAAAAAATGTCCTATGAGGTTTCTAAACAAACTATTTTCGCAAAACTTCTCATAAAGATAGACGCGAAGCATGGATACAAGTTTGTGTTCCAAAAGAGCACTTTAATGTGTACCTTATAAAAGCTTAGAAAGCATATTTGGGGTCCAAAAAATGTCCTATGAGGTTTATAAACAAAACTATTTTCGCAAAACTTCTCATAAAGGTAGACGCGAAGCATGGGAGACAAGTTTGTGTTCCAAAAGAGCACTTTAATGTGTACCTCATAAAAGATTATAAAGCATATTTGGGGTCCAAAAAATGTCCTATGAGGTTTCTAAACAAAACTATTTCCGCAAAACTTCTTATAAAGAAAGAACGCGAAGCATGGGATACAAGTTTGTGTTCCAAAGAGCACTTTAATGTGTACCTTGTAAAAGCTTAGAAGCATATTTGGGGTCCAAAAATGTCCTATGAGGTTTCTAAACAAAACTATTCCGCAAAACTTCTTATAAAGATAGAACGCGAAGCATGGGATACAAGTTTGTGTTCCAAAGAGCACTTTAATGTGTACCTTATAAAAGCTTAGAAAGCATATTGGGGTCCAAAAATGTCCTATGAGGTTTCTAAACAAAACTATTTTCGCAAAACTCTCATAAAGATAGACGCGAAGCATGGGATACAAGTTTGTGTTCCAAAGAGCACTTTAATGTGTACCTTATAAAAGCTTTGAAAGCATATTATGGGTCCAAAAAATGTCCTATGAGGTTTCTAAACAGAACTATTTTCGCAAAACTTCTTATAAAGATAGAACGCGAAGCATGGGATACAATTTTGTGTTCCAAAAGAGCACTTTAATGTGTACCTCATAAAAGCTTAAAAGCATATTTGGAGTCCAAAAATGTCCTATGAGGTTTCTAAACAAAACTATTTTCGCAAAACTCTCATAAAGATAGACGCGAAGCATGGGATACAAGTTTGTGTTCCAAAAGCACTTTAATGTGTACCTTATAAAAGCTTAGAAAGCATATTTGGGGTCCAAAAATGTCCTATGAGGTTTTATAAACAAAACTATTTTCGCAAAACTTCTCATAAAGATAGACGCGAAGCATGGGATACAAGTTTGTGTTCCAAAAGAGCACTTTAATGTGTACCTTATAAAAGCTTAGAAAGCATATTTGGGTCCAAAAATGTCCTATGAGGTTTATAAACAAACTATTTTCGCAAACTTCTCATAAAGATAGAACGCGAAGCATGGGATACAAGTTTGTGTTCCAAAAGAGCACTTTAATGTGTACCTTATAAAAGCTTAGAAAGCATATTTGGGTCCAAAAATGTCCTATGAGGTTTCTAAACAAACTATTTCCAAAAAACTTCTTATAAAGATAGAACGCGAAGCATGGGATACAAGTTTGTGTTCCAAAGAGCACTTTAATGTGTACCTCATAAAAGCTTAGAAAGCATATTTGGGGTCCAAAAATGTCCTATGAGGTTTCTAAACAAAACTATTTTCGCAAAACTCCTCATAAAGATAGACGCGAAACATGGGACAGTTTGTGTTCCAAAAGAGCACTTTAATGTGTACCTCATAAAAGCTTAGAAAGCATATTTGGGTCCAAAAAATGTCCTATGAGGTTTCTAAACAAACTATTTTCGCAAAACTTCTTATAAAGATAGAACGCGAAGCATGGGATACAAGTTTGTGTTCCAAAAGAGCACTTTAATGTGTACCTTGTAAAAGCTTAGAAAGCATATTTGGGGTCCAAAAAATGTCCTATGAGGTTTCTAAACAAAACTATTTCCGCAAAACTTCTTATAAAGAAAGAACGCGAAGCATGGGATACAAGTTTGTGTTCCAAAAGAGCACTTTAATGTGTACCTCATAAAAGCTTAGAAAGCATATTTGGAGTCCAAAAAATGTCCTATGAGGTTTCTAAACAAAACTATTTTCGCAAAACTTCTCATAAAGATAGACGCGAAGCATGGGATACAAGTTTGTGTTCCAAAAGAGCACTTTAATGTGTACCTTATAAAGCTTAGAAAGCATTTTGGGGTCCAAAAAATGTCCTATGAGGTTTATAAACAAAACTATTTTCGCAAAACTTCTTATAAGATAGAACGCGAAGCATGGGATACAAGTTTGTGTTCCAAAAGAGCACTTTATGTGTACCTTATAAAAGCTTAGAAAGCATATTTGGAGTCCAAAAAATGTCCTATGAGGTTTCTAAACAAACTATTTTCGCAAAACTTCTTATAAAGATAGAACGCGAAGCATGGGATACAAGTTTGTGTTCCAAAGAGCACTTTAATGTGTACCTATAAAAGCTTTAAAGCATATTTGGGGTCCAAAAATGTCCTATGAGGTTTCTAAACAAAACTATTTTCGCAAAACTTCTTATAAAGATAGAACGCGAAGCATGGGATACAAGTTTGTGTTCCAAAAGAGCACTTTAATGTGTACCTTATAAAAGCTTAGAAAGCATATTTGGGGTCCAAAAAATGTCCTATGAGGTTTCTAAACAAAACTATTTTCGCAAAACTTCTAAGAAAGATAGACGCGAAGCATGGGATACAAGTTTGTGTTCCAAAAGAGCACTTTAATGTGTACCTTATAAAAGCTTAGAAAGCATATTTGGGGTCCAAAAAATGTCCTATGAGGTTTCTAAACAAAACTATTTTCGCAAAACTTCTCATAAAGATAGACGCGAAGCATGGGATACAAGTTTGTGTTCCAAAAGAGCACTTTAATGTGTACCTTATAAAAGCTTAGAAAGCATATTTGGGGTCCAAAAAATGTCCTATGAGGTTTCTAAACAAAACTATTTTCGCAAAATTCTTATAAAGATAGAACGCGAAGCATGGGATACAAGTTTGTGTTCCAAAAGAGCACTTTAATGTGTACCTTATAAAAGCTTAGAAAGCATATTTGGGGTCCAAAAATGTCCTATGAGGTTTATAAACAAAACTATTTTCGCAAAACTTCTCATAAAGATAGAACGCGAAGCATGGGATACATGTTTGTGTTCCAAAAGAGCACTTTAATGTGTACCTTATAAAAGCTTAGAAAGCATATTTGAGGTCCAAAAAATGTCCTATGAGGTTTCTAAACAAAACTATTTCCGCAAAACTTCTTATAGAGAAAGAACGCGAAGCATGGGATACATGTTTGTGTTCCAATAGTGCACTTTAACGTGTACCTCATAAAAGCTTAGAAAGCATATTTGGAGTCCAAAAAATGTCCTATGAGGTTTCTAAACAAAACTATTTTCGCAAAACTTCTCATAAAGATAGAACGCGAAGCATGGGATACAAGTTTGTGTTCCAAAAGAGCACTTTAATGTGTACCTTATAAAAGCTTAGAAAGCATATATGAGGTCCAAAAATTGTCCTATGAGGTTTCTAAACAAAACTATTTTCGCAAAACTTCTCATAAAGATAGAACGCGAAGCATGGGATACAAGTTTGTGTTCCAAAAGAGCACTTTAATGTGTACCTTATAAAGCTTAGAAAGCATATTTGGGGTCCAAAAATGTCCTATGAGGTTTCTAACAAAACTATTTTCGCAAAACTTCTCATAAAGATAGAACGCGAAGCATGGGATACAAGTTTGTGTTCCAAAAGAGCACTTTAATGTGTACCTTATAAAGCTTAGAAAGCATATTTGGGGTCCAAAAATGTCCTATGAGGTTATAAACAAAACTATTTTCGCAAAACTTCTCATAAAGATAGAACGCGAAGCATGGATACAAGTTTGTGTTCCAAAGAGCACTTTAATGTGTACCTTATAAAAGCTTAGAAAGCATATTTGGGGTCCAAAAATGTCCTATGAGGTTTCTAAACAAACTATTTCGCAAAACTTCTTATAAAGAAAGAACGCGAAGCATGGGATACAAGTTTGTGTTCCAAAAGAGCACTTTAATGTGTACCTCATAAAAGCTTAGAAAGCATATTTGTGGTCCAAAAAATGTCCTATGAGGTTTATAAACAAAACTATTTTCGCAAAACTTCTCATAAAGGTAGACGCGAAGCATGGGAGACAAGTTTGTGTTCCAAAAGAGCACTTTAATGTGTACCTGTAAAAGCTTAGAAAGCATATTTGGGGTCCAAAAAATGTCCTATGAGGTTTCTAAACAAACTATTTTCGCAAAACTTCTCATAAAGATAGACGCGAAGCATGGGATACAAGTTTGTGTTCCAAAAGAGCACTTTAATGTGTACCTTGTAAAAGCTTAGAAAGCATATTTGGGGTCCAAAAAATGTCCTATGAGGTTTCTAAACAAAACTATTTCCGCAAAACTTCTCATAAAGATAGACGCGAAGCATGGGATACATGTTTGTGTTCCAAAAGAGCACTTTAATGTGTACCTCATAAAAGCTTAGAAAGCATATTTGGAGTCCAAAAAAATGTCCTATGAGGTTTCTAAACAAAACTATTTTCGCAAAACTTCTCATAAAGATAGAACGCGAAGCATGGGATACAAGTTTGTGTTCCAAAAGAGCACTTTAATGTGTACCTTATAAAAGCTTAGAAAGCATATTTGGGTCCAAAAATGTCCTATGAGGTTTCTAAACAAAACTATTTTCGCAAAACTTCTCATAAAGATAGAACGCGAAGCATGGGATACAAGTTTGTGTTCCAAAAGAGCACTTTAATGTGTACCTTATAAAAGCTTAGAAAGCATATTTGGGGTCCAAAAAATGTCCTATGAGTTTCTAAACAAAACTATTTTCGCAAAACTTCTCATAAAGATAGACGCGAAGCATGGGATACAAGTTTGTGTTCCAAAAGAGCACTTTAATGTGTACCTTATAAAAGCTTAGAAAGCATATTTTGGGTCCAAAAAATGTCCTATGAGGGTTTAAACAAAACTATTTTCGCAAAACTTCTCATAAAGATAGAACGCGAAGCATGGGATACAAGTTTGTGTTCCAAAAGAGCACTTTAATGTGTACCTTATAAAAGCTTAGAAAGCATATTTGGGGTCCAAAAATGTCCTATGAGTTTTATAAACAAAACTATTTTCGCAAAACTTCTTATAAAGATAGAACGCGAAGCATGGGATACAAGTTTGTGTTCCAAAAGAGCACTTTAATGTGTACCTATAAAAGCTTAGAAAGCATATTGTGGTCCAAAAATGTCCTATGAGGTTTTAAACAAAACTATTTTCGCAAAACTTCTTATAAAGATAGAACGCGAAGCATGGATACAAGTTTGTGTTCCAAAAGAGCACTTTAATGTGTACCTTATAAAAGCTTAGAAAGCATATTTGGGGTCAAAAAAATGTCCTATGAGGTTTCTAAACAAAACTATTTCCGCAAACTTCTCATAAAGATAGAACGCGAAGCATGGGATACAATTTGTGTTCCAAAAGAGCACTTTAATGTGTACCTTATAAAAGCTTAGAAAGCATATTTGGGGTCCAAAAAATGTCCTATGAGGTTTCTAAACAAAACTATTTTCGCAAAACTTCTTATAAAGATAGAACGCGAAGCATGGGATACAAGTTTGTGTTCCAAAGAGCACTTTAATGTGTACCTTATAAAAGCTTAGAAAGCATATTTGGGTCCAAAAAATGTCCTATGAGGTTTCTAAACAAAACTATTTTGCAAAACTTCTTATAAAGATAGAACGCGAAGCATGGGATACAAGTTTGTGTTCCAAAGAGCACTTTAATGTGTACCTTATAAAAGCTTAAAGCATATTTGGGGTCAAAAAATGTCCTATGAGGTTTATAAACAAAACTATTTTCGCAAAACTTCTTATAAAGATAGAACGCGAAGCATGGGATACAGTTTGTGTTCCAAAAGAGCACTTTAATGTGTACCTCATAAAAGCTTAGAAAGCATATTTGGAGTCCAAAAAAATGTCCTATGAGGTTTCTAAACAAAACTATTTTGGCAAAACTTCTCATAAAGATAGACGCGAAGCATGGGATACATGTTTGTGTTCCAAAAGAGCACTTTAATGTGTACCTTATAAAAGCTTAGAAAGCATATTTGGGGTCCAAAAAATGTCCTATGAGTTTCTAAAAACAAACTATTTTCGCAAAACTTCTTATAAAGATAGAACGAAGCATGGGATACAAGTTTGTGTTCCAAAGAGCACTTAATGTGTACCTTATAAAAGCTTAGAAAGCATATTTGGGGTCCAAAAAATGTCCTATGAGGTTTCTAAACAAAACTATTTTCGCAAAACTTCTTATAAAGATAGAACGCGAAGCATGGGATACAAGTTTGTGTTCCAAAAGAGCACTTTAATGTGTACCTTATAAAAGCTTAGAAAGCATATTTGGGGTCCAAAAATGTCCTATGAGGTTTCTAAACAAAACTATTTTCGCAAAACTTCTTATAAAGATAGAACGCGAAGCATGGGATACAAGTTTGTGTTCCAAAAGAGCACTTTAATGTGTACCTTATAAAAGCTTAGAAAGCATATTTGGGGTCCAAAAAATGTCCTATGAGATTTCTAAACAAAACCATTTTCGCAAAACTTCTCATAAAGATAGAACGCGAAGCATGGGATACAAGTTTGTGTTCCAAAAGAGCACTTTAATGTGTACCTTATAAAAGCTTAGAAAGCATATTTGGGGTCCAAAATTGTCCTATGAGGTTTCCAAACAAAACTATTTTCGCAAAACTTCTTATAAAGATAGAACGCGAAGCATGGGATAAGTTTGTGTTCCAAAAGAGCACTTTAATGTGTACCTCATAAAAGCTTAGAAAGCATATTTGGGTCCAAAAAATGTCCTATGAGGTTTCTAAACAAAACTATTTTCGCAAAACTTCTTATAAGATAGAACGCGAAGCATGGGATACAAGTTTGTGTTCCAAATGAGCACTTTAATGTGTACCTTATAAAAGCTTAGAAAGCATATTTGGGTCCAAAAATGTCCTATGAGGTTATAAACAAAACTATTTTCGCAAAACTTCTTATAAAGATAGAACGCGAAGCATGGGATACAAGTTTGTGTTCCAAAAGAGCACTTTAATGTGTACCTTATAAAAGCTTAGAAAGCATATTTGGGTCCAAAAAATGTCCTATGAGTTTCTAAACAAAACTATTTTCGCAAAATTCTCATAAAGATAGACGCGAAGCATGGGATACATGTTTGTGTTCCAAAAGAGCACTTTAATGTGTACTTTAAAAGCTTAGAAAGCATATTTGGGGTCCAAAAAATGTCCTATGAGGTTCTAAACAAAACTATTTCCGCAAAACTTCTCATAAAGATAGACGCGAAGCATGGATACAGTTTGTGTTCCAAAAGAGCACTTTAATGTGTACCTCATAAAGCTTAGAAAGCATATTTGGAGTCCAAAAAATGTCCTATGAGGTTTCTAAAAACAAACTATTTTTGGCAAAACTTCTCATAAAGATAGACGCGAAGCATGGGATACAAGTTTGTGTTCCAAAAGAGCACTTTAATGTGTACCTTAAAAGCTTAGAAGCATATTTTGGGTCCAAAAAGTCCTATGAGGTTTATAAACAAAACTATTTTCGCAAACTTCTTATAAAGATAGAACGCGAAGCATGGGATACAAGTTTGTGTTCCAAAAGAGCACTTAATGTGTACCTCATAAAAGCTTAGAAGGCATATTTGGAGTCCAAAAAAATGTCCTATGAGGTTTCTAAACAAAACTATTTTCGCAAAACTTCTCATAAAGATAGACGCGAAGCATGGGATACAAGTTTGTGTTCCAAAAGAGCACTTTAATGTGTACCTGATAAAAGCTTATAAAGCATATTTGGGGTCCAAAAAATGTCCTATGAGGTTTCTAAACAAAACTATTTCCGCAAAACTTCTTATAAAGATAGAACACGAAGCATGGAATACAAGTTTGTGTTTCAAAAGAGCACTTTAACGTGTACCTCATAAAAGCTTAGAAAGCATATTTGGGGTCCAAAAAATGTCCTATGAGGTTTCTAAAAAAAACTATTTTCGCAAAACTTCTCATAAAGATAGAACGCGAAGCATGGGATACAAGTTTGTGTTCCAAAAGAGCACTTTAATGTGTACCTTATAAAAGCTTAGAAAGCATATTTGGGGTCCAAAAAATGTCCTATGAGGTTTCTAACAAAACTTTTTCGCAAAACTTCTTATAAAGATAGAACGCGAAGCATGGGATACAAGTTTGTGTTCCAAAAGAGCACTTTAATGTGTACCTCATAAAAGCTTAGAAAGCATATTTGGAGTCCAAAAAATGTCCTATGAGGTTTCTAAACAAAACTATTTTCGCAAAACTTCTCATAAAGATAGATGCGAAGCATGGGATACAAGTTTGTGTTCCAAATGAGCACTTTAATGTGTACCTTATAAAAGCTTAGAAAGCATATTTGGGGTCCAAAAAATGTCCTATGAGGTTTATAAACAAAACTATTTTCGCAAAACTTCTCATAAAGATAGTTGCGAAGCATGGGATACAAGTTTGTGTTCCAAAAGAGCACTTTAATGTGTACCTTATAAAAGCTTAGAAAGCATATATGACGTCCAAAAAATGTCCTATGAGGTTTCTAAACAAAACTATTTTCGCAAAATTTCTCATAAAGATAGACGCGAAGCATGGGATACATGTTTGTGTTCCAAAAGAGCACTATAATGTGTACCTTGTAAAAGCTTAGAAAGCATATTTGGGGTCCAAAAAATGTCCTATGAGGTTTATAAACAAAACTATTTTCGCAAAACTTCTCATAAAGATAGAACGCGAAGCATGGGATACATGTTTGTGTTCCAAAAAGCACTTTAATGTGTACCTTATAAAAGCTTAGAAAGCATATTGAGGTCCAAAAAATGTCCTATGAGGTTTCTAACCAAAACTATTCCGCAAAACTTCTTATAGAGATAACGCGAAGCATGGGATACCTTTTGTGTTCCAATAGAGCACTTTAACGTGTACCTTATAAAAGCTTAGAAAGCATATTTGGAGTCCAAAAAATGTCCTATGAGGTTTCTAAACAAAACTATTTCGCAAAACTTTCTCATAAAGATAGAACGCGAAGCATGGGATACAAGTTTGTGTTCCAAAAGAGCACTTTAATGTGTACCTTATAAAAGCTTAGAAAGCATATATGACGTCCAAAAATTGTCCTATGAGGTTTCTAAACAAAACTATTTTCGCAAAACTTCTCATAAAGATAGAACGCGAAGCATGGGATACAAGTTTGTGTTCCAAAAGAGCACAATAATGTGTACCTTGTAAAAGCTTAGAAAGCATATTTGGGGTCCAAAAAATGTCCTATGAGGTTTCTAAACAATACTATTTTCGCAAAACTTCTCATAAAGATAGACGCGAAGCATGGGATAACAAGTTGTGTTCCAAGAGCACCTTAATGTGTACTTATAAAAGCTTATAAAGCATATTTGGGGTCCAAAAAATGTCCTATGAGGGTTATAAACAAATATTTTTCGCAACTTCTCATAAGATAGAACGCGAAGCATGGATACAAGTTTGTGTTCCAAAGAGCACTTTAATGTGTA